>JAQIXP010003561.1:0-12840 GCA_034700285.1 Proteroiulus fuscus
CGATCAGCATATAATGATGCCATTTGGTAGGGGGGTTATCCCACATTCAGGAGGATACTCCAACGTCATAAAGTGGTACATTATCAAATAGATTATCAAAAATCGCGTGTTATACAACACTTTTCTGTTAAGTTTTAAATATAATTATCTCAATTCCACATTATAATAACCGATTTCTTTGCCTCAATTGGGTAATAGTAGAGTAGTTAAAATAACAAAACTGACAAGTGGGTATGCCAGGACTAGAGAATGTATAGGCCTAGTGTTTTGAGATGAAGTTGTTGGTATCTTGCAAATTAAGTAATTGACAAAACTGGTATATTAAGACCAGCATCGATCCCCAGTAGACCAGTAAAACTAGTTAATCACTGGTTGTAATGAAAATTCCATTAATTTATGCTAACATACGAATAGTAAAAAAAGAAATCCTTGTTGCTTTAGTTATTAGTTGTTGGTAGGCTATCATGGTATTTGGCCATAATGGAATATTGAAAATGTTGCTCTAACATTTTAATCAGTAAAGGCAATGAAAATGTGGACAGGCGCAGTTCCACGGTGGGGGAGGTGATGAGGGCGGCCGCCACCCCCAAACGCCTCATTTAAAGCTCATTTCCCCCTCGTTTAGGCCACTTTTGACCCCAACCGCCTCCCCCTTACCACTTTTGACACCAACCACCACCCCAAAGCACTTTTGACCCCCAACCACAACCTTTAAAGCACTTTTAACCCCCAACCGCCTCCCCCAAACCCCCATCCTGGTACCGCGCCTGAATGTGGGTAATATTAACACCTAAAACATCATGGTTAAAGTGAAATCTAACATTTATAAAGAATATGTCTTGCTATTATTTTTTATTGGTGTAACTGAACGCAAAAAGATAGACCAATAATAGCAATCGATTTTGTTATTTATTTTCGTGAAAGAATTCCTACAAGCATTCCTCCTCATGCATGAAAATATGGTTCTAAAATCCTATTTCCATATGTGTTAAATAGTCCAGTTTTATATTCTTGCTCTGAATATAAATTTTCATTTACAATTTAGATTTGTCTTTATATTCCTATACACTCCTATATGGTATGCATTTTAAATTTCTCAATCGGAAAAGTGGTCACTCCTAAAACATGAATAGTCTTTATCATCTTTAAATTCTAGACAATGTTATAGTACTGTAGGCCTACATAATAAATTCAATCAATTTTATGCACTACTATTTATATATATTTTTTTTAAATATGTAAATCATGTTTTTGTCAGGTAAATTCTGATAATGAATAAGTTAACAATGAAATTGTCAGTTTGATACCCTGCAATGATGAAATGTAGTGAGCAAAGCTTTAATCCAAGATTTAGATAAAAACTCCTTCAAATATGGCATGATGGTAGTTTTTATTCATTTTTTTTAAATGAACATTTTCTTTTAAATACACTCAAGAATGTTCATTTGCACGCTCTAATATTGACTCTTGATATATTATTTTATTTACTAAACATTCTGTGAGGGTTTTTTTTCTGTTGTGATTTAGTGTTTATTTGTCATTTTTTTGTTGATGCAATAAATTGTTAGATATTTATATAAAGAAACACATGAAAAATAATATAAAAATTTGAACGTTTTATTGCTGCTACTTACTCTTGCACGAGTGCTGAATTTATATCTGTAAAAAATATGAAAATTGGACTTATTTGGAAACTACGTATAAAATAATGTCAACAGATTTTTGTATGTTATACCTGAAAAGTGCTATGAAGATTGGCACTACCTTAAGTCGCGTATACATTGCAAAATTCACTTTAAAATAATAATTTTATATTGCCATAGTCTATTTATTGCAATTTATTTGGAAATTTATGGACCAATTTCTGCTAAGCCTACACTTGGGTTTATTGCACAAAATTAAGAAATAGCTCTTTTTATATGAACTATTCTGGCAGAGAATTTAAAAATTGAAAGCAATTTCAATATATGTAACTACATTGCATGCATAGGCATACTTTTAAATGCAATATTTCAAATAAAATTATTGGAAAAAATTTCATAAGCATTTTTCGATTTGCATTTGATCCCAATCATTTATTAAATTATTAAAAAGTAAATATTTTATGGTACTCTAGGGATAAATTTAATTATTAAGAAATGAAATTGAACATGTATATTTTAGGCAAATATGAAGTTTACTACTTAAGCTCTTTATCATTGTAATAGAATCTCAGAAAGCAATGAAAAAAAAATCATTAGGATATTCCCTCTTCATTTTAGCAGTATTTACATAGGGGACTTTTGCAACAATTTTATGTATTAAGTTATTTAGCAAATGAAAAACAGAAGATACAACAATTTTCAAATGTATAGTTCTACTTATTCCCCCTATTCCTGAGCAGTAATTACAGTTTAATGTGCTGCAGCATTGTTTCTTGACAATTGAGTGACAGATTTTAGGATTTTCAATTACTGAAGGATTATATACCTGTATTAATTCGCACCAACTAACAATGTGGAAAATGAGAGTATTATTTTAATGCCACAAAATGTTAGAATTGTTAATTTATGTTTTAAAATGGTGCTTGTTAAAATAAGACAAAGTAAATATGTAATCAATTCACTAAAAAACACGTTCAATTGTTTTTCTTTTTTTTGAAAATGAGTGCACTGTACGTCTCTTTTGCATGCATTTTTTTTTTAAAAAAATATATATATATTAACAAAATATAAATAATTAAGTTGTATTAACATAAGAAAAATTTCATAGATATTCAGTTTCATGTTTGTCAATGAACATTTCAGTATGGGTTGTTCTTACTGAAAAAAAATGACACTGTCATAAGCACTCACTGAAATAAATCAACTCAAAAATATTGGGTTCATATTAACCTAAATTTCTTTCAAGTCCATGCAGAGTGCTCTTACTCTCCTTAAGAAACAGGTATTACTATTAAGAACCCCAGATACAATCTTGAACAGATTGAATATATTTGCATATTATAGAAATACACACCCCTATTACGATGTTATTACGCTCTTGCTTCGTGTATAGACAATGTTTTTGTCACACTGACGTTAATTTTGGTTCACAATTGAGAATGACATTTTTTTTCTATCCTCAAATGACGTGAATAAAAAGGGAAGCCGATCGATTGAGTTGCTGCAGTTGCACCATTTTTTTAATCACCATAAATTAACAAAAAAAGTCAGCTTATCCATTAGGATGGTTGCATATAATGGTTAATTTACCCAGGGGATCATATACGTAGACACAAAAGTCGATATTTAATATTTAAAAAACATACATTAAATATAAAGAGAAAAAAATTGCTCCACTTAATTTCAACTAAGTTACTGTATTAGTTTGACTGTTTGGCAATAATGAAGATGACTTTTTTAATCGATAACTTGCATTCCTTATATAACAGTTCCTTATTTAGGTCATTGCTATTTTATTGTTTGCAATGGAATTAGTTAATTAGTTGATTAAGAGGAAACAATTTGCTTATTTAATTTCAGGTTAAGCAAGTGGGTTGTTTATTTTATTTTCTATTTTGAAAATTCATGGAATTAATATCCAGGAAATTAGTGTCACCTGGAAAAGTCAAGGAAATGTCAGGAAAATTTGTTATCTAACTGGATTACACTCATAAAGAGTGCCTTTTTGTGATGCCAAGGCAACTTATTGGTATCCACTTTTGAGTTAATAAAATGTAAATTATTTCGAGGTGATTATGCATCATATTTTACATAGATAAGATAAATGGTCAGTTGGTCATCTCAAAACAGTTTGTTCATCTCAATGGATAATACCGTCTTGTCAAATCTGTTACAGGTTTGAGTTGGTTTTTTTGGTAACTTGTTTTGAGATGGTAAAATTTTTTGAGATAGCCATTAAATCGTATTTTGCAAAAATAAGAATGGCAAGTACCGCTATCTTATTTTGAGAAAATAAGATACATGACAATCTCAAAACAAGTGGACTTTGAAAGAAGATGCCTTTCGCCAAATCAAAAGTGAAGATTGACAGGTATTACGTCATTGTTATGATTCTAAGTTTTCCATTTGTCATAAAATCATTATTTAAATATCATTAGGATATTCACAAAATTCATGCTGAAATAAGATAACACCTTAATGTATTTCACCAGCATTTTGGCAATGGTGGTCCCACCATAGATAGTTTATGTGATGTTTTCAAACCAAGCTGATACAAGAAAATATCAGTGATTCACTTATGTTAGATTCAACACATATGTACAATTTCTATTAATATATTGTTTTCTATATTACCAAAAGAAAAACATTTTAAAGGAGATGCAAAAACAGTTAAAGCGTCAGACATTTGTGAACTTAAAATTCATTTTAGATTAATATAATTATTTGGAAAATGAAAATCATTTCTTTTTAATTTTAAGATATCACATTAAAAATATTTAAGGCTTTGATACTGCCAGTATTGATGCCAGTTTTCACATTTCCTTTCATTATTTTAGTTAGAATTTTGTGCCTCAAAGGGAAAGTCCCACTTTAAAAAAAGTGGAATGTAGGGAGATGAGCAGGAAAAATTATAAAATGAATGGAAATTACAATTTCATTTGAGCCTACCATAAATTAAATAAAATATCCTGAATGCATGGATTTTGATGAAAATATAAAGTTCAAATAGGCACCATTTTACTGACTATATGTAGCACCCTATACTGGCTAAAAGGCATCAGTTCTCGTGGAACACGTAGACATGTGACTGCTTGTCATGGCAATTTAAAAAAAGAACAAAGGTCACTAAGAAATTAACGAATTTAAAAAGGGGTTGACCTCATTTGCATAAAATGCAATTCAAGGCTGAATAGAAAAGAGAGCAAAAGTTGGAAATGATGTTTACTTGTGTGTTAAAAGAAATTAAATAAGTCAGTCGAGCTGGAGGTGCCATGAGATTTAGATGTTTGAGGGTTTTGGCTAAAATTCATTTCTAATTAACTTAATTAACAGTATTGTTTTTTTTACAAGTAATAAGACGGTATAAAAAGTGATTTCTATAAGAGAATTTTGGAGTGCACATAAAAAAATGAAAAGTGAAATCCCTATTTCGAAAATGGATTTCTGGATCTTCAATTAAATTGAAATCAACTTTGGTGAACTACTTGGATTGGACTCAAACAAATGGTGATATTTTTTATGAAAGTAAACTAGAACTTAAAAACTAAGAACTAGAACTAAAAAAAGGGTTTAAAATTACCTTTTATATTTATTGAAATGATTTACACAAGTTATATTTATACACATTTTCAGCATTTACTAAAATCCTAATTTTGTTTTTTCTTTGTTGAGTGCTACTTAGTTTTCTTCTGTCCAATCTTAATTTTTTTCTAATTTTTATTTTGGTTTAGTATTAATAAAAAAAATTAATTATATTTATTTCAATTAGTTATAAGATCCAAATTTTAACCAGCGACAGACATGCATGTCCTAGAGGGCGTTACCAACTGCTCATTTCTGGTGAAATCTATGAAAAAATGGCGCTTAATATGTATTTGGCAAACATGAATTTCTTCAATATGGAATGTGTCGCAATTGTGATTGGCACAGCCATTCATATCTAGTTAGTTTGAACAACTTAAATATCACCTGTTACAAAGTGGGACTTTCCCTTTAAATTTGTAGTAATAATCAACATTCCTGTTTAAGGCTTGTTAGGGTTTGTCAGTTGCCATTGAGGTTTAAAATAGTTAAGTATTTGAAAATGTAAGTTTGAAATAGCATTTATGTGGTCTGAAGATTTATAAGTATTTTCTGTATATCCTGGAAATGTCAGGGAAATTAACTAGTGGGTTTGACCAGACTACTGTAATGAATATTTAGAAGGCTATGATCATGATGCATACCTCAATAGCATCTGATGTTCATGTATCTGAACAATTGTGATTTTTTTTAACATAATTTAATTGAATAGTCTATATAGAATTACATTATCATATAGCTGCTTTTAAAAATCGTTATTTTTTTTTTTTTATAAATTCTCAAATTGTTGATATTCATTAATAAAGCAATTTGCAAATATTTTCCTAAAGCACTTATCTCTGAGATGATTTTTGATTCTTCACTTAGACCACAAATAATTCGACCCCATTTTAAAATTAATTGTCATAATTATTTTAATTTTCTAAGAAAAAGATGATCATTTAAAAATGTACAAATTATGCATTTAGTTTCTTAAGGTAACGAAAATTTTGTGAGCAGGTGTGTTTCTAGCCAAGTACTCTCCTGTGACATAAGATTTGCTTGCATAATTACACTCTGAGCTCGTATATTGTACTTCACACAAACAGAGGACATGAAAATCGATATATTGAATAGGTTACCAAAGAATTTTTCCCTGAGACTGCAAAAACATATATTACACGTGCCAAAATATCTAAAGAAATCTAATTTTGTTCTGCACTCGTAGCTGTAATGTTCTTTATATGTAATGCATCAATGCAAAATTTACATAGGTTTTTTTAATAAAACCGATTTTGTGATAAAAATAAGTTTGCATTTAAGAATTTGGTCACACTCACTGAAAGTATAAGATTTACTTAATGCATCTATGCATGATGAGCACATGTTGACATTTCATATTAAATTGATGCAACAAACAAGTACTAGTTCAACATCGCATTTTAATAATTTAATATTGTGCATAACTAAAATATTGAGAAAACTCAAACTAACGTCGTAAGTGTAAACTATTTATTGGAACTATTGTTGAGAAATACTCATTTGAAATATTGTGAACATAATTCTTCATTACCTTATATGCACATTTTGTGCAGAAACATTTCTTCAGACGTGCAATGACACTTTCTTCAGGGAAATATGAATGCAAGATTTCTACAGCATTAATTATGCAGGATTACCACACAAAATAATTAGGCTTATCACAAAATAATCCAGCTTTCATTTCCAAGTTGAATTAATGCCCATTTAAGGATTGCACGCTCCTCTAACCTATTTGCATATTATAGCCAACGTTACCAATAATTTGTTTGGAGGATTTTGGGAAAGTATTTGTAGTTTTTAAACACGTTGTTACACTTTTAAAGTTAATTAATTAACAATGTGTTTAATTGAAGAAATCATCAGAATTTCAAGGAGAATTACAATTTGAAGTATACAAACATTGCTGCATGATGATTTTAACGTAAATAAAATGATTTCAACAGAAGTCTGCAAAACTTTCTTATGATAACCTATGTAAGGGAATTCATGTAGTCAAACATTTCAAGTTTCCCAGTATTACACTTACAAGTTAGCCCGATTGGACTTCAAGAGTAAGAATATATATGTGGATTAAATAATTTTATTCACAAATAATGCAAAATGGTTAAGGGGAAATGCTATTATTTATCATGTACAATGAATAGTATAGTGACCCCATTTAAATAATATTATCATAAAACGAATGCAGAAATTGCATCATTCAAATATTTAAGCTTTAAGTATAAAATCGAAACCATTGAAAATAAATAGTCCTTAGCATTTCCTAAATGGCAAAAAGCTGCCATTTATTTGACATAAAGTGTAAGAGCACTTAGGATTAGAGGAAAGAATATGAACATAAGCAGTATTATTTGGAAATTTTCAAAGAGAAAAAACAAGGGGGAATTTTAGTGCACATTTCATTTTGAATAATTTCCTGTCGCTTGAAAATGACATAAATTCTAATAAACTGAGCTTGAAATTTTATTTCTAGATGCTTGAAATGCTATTTTGTCTTTTTGGAAAAAATACTAAAAAATTAAACAAAGTTATCACCTTATTGAAGCCCAGTATTTAAATAATGGATCGTAGTGAATTCTGGTATAGGATCCATCATAAAGTCGACTTTGCACCTGTCATGTCTAAGTTAATTTTCCTTAAAGGATTTGACATTATGTATGATTTTGTACAAAAAAAGTTTTAATTCATTTCACACATGGAAAGGTGTGAGTCATGCGCAGTTTAAACCACTATATTTTCTAAAAAAAAATTAAGTTATAAATATCGTCCCTGCTTACATCAAGCTTGCAATGGCTCTTTATTTATAATTCATACTATAACATGATATTTTGGTTAAATAAGTATATACATACTCATATTAAGAGAAGGAACGAAAAAATAAGTGCTTATTTATTATTCAGAAAATGAGACTGTAGGTGAGGGAATTCCAAAATATGTTGTTATGTGCAATAAGAAGTACAAGTATAATTTCCAAGTTTCTTTTTACTGCTGACAAACAGTTTAAAGTTTATAATGTGAAACAACACATGGGTTATCATGATACAATAACGTGTAACCAGTGAAGTTTTAAACATGCTCAATGCAATTATTAATGGAATAGACTCTGATTGTATATTTGAATTTCTATCCAAAAAATGATTTAGCAAGATAATCATCATAATCAATATGTACCTTTATAACTATTGATTATGATGCAGAATGTACCTTTATAATTAAAGAACTATAGAAAATGAAATTTTTCTTTTGTTGCAGAAACTTTGAAATTTTGCTTATTTAACCTTATTTATTGCATTCATCGAAAAGCTTGAAACAATTTAATAACCTATAAGATGATTAAATTAAAAAACCACTTTTAAAATGTGGCAAAGTTTTATACATCTATAATAGAATTGTTACAAAATCTGAAAAACTTGAAATACTCAGGGAAGAAGAAATTAATATTCCAGAAACTCAAGAAAACTTAATTTCTCGTATGTTAAATGGGAAAAAGGCAAATTTTCTAAAATCAAATTCAAATGCATTAGAAATTATTCATAAAATTGGTAAATTAGAAAAATTACTTATTGTTTCTTGCATAATTGCTATTTTCAAATTCAAAATTTTTTTTCTGAAAAACCAGAAAATTTGTAAAAATGAACCGGATAAACATAAGGAAACCCAAGGAATAAAAAATTAAAAATAGTACGTGTCTGTGCAAACTTTACAATGTTTACTGAAAGAATTTTAAAACATGTATTGTTCTGCAGGATTCACTAAGAATGGAATTAGACTAAATATTAGCCATAGAATTGTTAGATCTATTTGATGTAAAGGTTATATTTAGACAAAATTTAGTGTTTTGATTTATTTTCTTTAAAAAAAATGGTTCTATTATTTTGTAGTAATTATGCATGGATGTATAGCATTTATAAACCATTATTATTATTTTTTTCGAGATTAAATTAACAAGCTTTCATATCTTCTATTTTTCTTTTTTTTAATTTTATAAAATGCTAATTAGTTTTCTGTTGACTCCATGCAAGTGGAAAATAATGTTTAGCTCACCACATATTTTTTATTTAAAATTTAAAGAATAACATATACAAGATTTTTATGGTTGGCTTGAGCATATAATAATCTCTTTTTTATTTTGCTTGCTTGCTTGCATAATTTCTATGACTGTTTTCAGTTTATTATATTTTTTTCCAATTTTGTAACGCTATACCTTTTCTAAATTTGCCTACTAAAAGGCACAGGATTACTTTCAGTAATTTCGTTCATGTATGTATAAGCATTAATTAAGAAAAAAAAACTTGTATCGTTAAAAAAACTAAAGCTAATGTTAAATTGAGCAAATTACCCTGAAGTAATTGGATACTTTTTTTTCTTCCTCTTCTTTGTACTTAACGTTTTCTAAGTATACAAATGAATATTTATTTATAATTTTTTTATTTCTCATATGCAACACGAGGAGAAATAAGGCTCGTAGTACATCATGATATAATGTCTGCATTTGGAAAGAAATTAAAACAAAGAAAAGCTAGCTTACCATGGCCTAAAAATCATCAAAGGAGATGAAACTGATCCATTAAGTAAGGAAAATTAAGGTGATTCCATTGGGGGCAGTTTATAGGTAGGCCCTTTAGAAGATTGCGTTAAGATATATAAGACTACTACATATACCGGAAATTAGACCTAAATTTTAAATGAAGTTGCTCCTAGAACTCCTCCATATCTATAGAAACAGCCCAGGAGATTTGCTTAGGGCAACCATTTGTTAACAATTTTATTAGCAATCAATGTGCACATCCAGAGGGCGTTGCTTTTATCAACTCGACATGATTTTGAAATTACGGCCTGTGCTTAAAATTATTTTAAGGTAATTTATCAAAGGACTTTAAAAAAGCACGCTTTCTATAATATAGGTTAACGTATTCCAAATTTTGTCACCTAGCGGCGAAGAAAGAAATTAAGTGCAGCAAATAATGAGCTATCGGAAAGCAAACTATATATGTCCGTTACTGAATGTGTGCTTTCTGATTTACTTTCGGTTAGAATATTATTTACTGTTCAGGTTTCGTCCCTGTCACTAGGTGGTAAAATATTGGTTATGTTGGGGTTAATCACCCTATAACGTTTTTTTTTTTTTTGCAAAACAATAAATAAATAAATAAAAGTAAATCATAAATGAATAGAAGATAACCGAATGTCCGTGGCAAACCAATGAACCAAAATATTACCTTTTAAACAGTGTGTCTGGCCATTTGGAAAACCTGGAAATGTCAGGGAAATCAGTATTGCCTGGCAATGTCAGGGAAATTTAATCTATGTTTGGAAAATTTAAGTTTTTGGCAGTTTTTTTAGTGTTTTTGAGCAACAAAGTCGCCTGCGGCGCCATTTTTTGTCAATTTTTGCAGTAATGTACAAAAGCCTTACAATTTTTGCCTGCAGGCCAAATTTAAAAAAACAAATTTTTTTGGGTCGTGCCCTTCTCCCCCCCCCCTTTTCCCTTCCCCTGTCCTCCCTTTTGTTTCCATCCCCCTTCCCCATCCTTCCAAAAAAAATGGATTTTTGGGTGTAGCCCAGGGTAGTTGCCAAATACTATTGCAGTTTTAATTGTATATATCCTTAAAAATGAGTTTCACTTTCGTATGGTCTGGAAATTTGTGAAAATTTGTCTGGAAAACCTGGAAGTGTCAGGGAAATTCGTACTGGATTTGGTCAGACACCATGTTTAAAGTTTCAGAGATCCATAAAATTGATTTCTACTATAGAATGAAATGATATGGCTTATTTTAATTACATTATACCGGGTTATTTATAAGTAACTGAACATTGAACCCCTTAAACGTAGCTTTTCCCACGGCTGGCGTGCTGTGAGGGAAGCTGTGTTTAAGGGGTTATTTTTTTAAATTGTTTCCAGAAGCTTTACAGAATATTGAATCAGAGAAAAATGGTATCTGTGTTATGTTAAACATTTTAATCTATGATTTAGTTTTGGTTTTAACCGTTTTATTAATTTAGAAATAATTTGTAAAACAATCGCCTGAATCACAGCTTTTTCCGCAACACACGTACCAGCCATGGGGAAAGCTGTGTTTCAGGGAGTCTATATGTTCAGTTACTTATATGAATAACATTGTATAGTTAATAAGGAAAATAAAGGCACATCATGTAATAACTTTTTTAAAGTGGGTCTACTATATTTTAAGTCTTGATGTGATATTTAAATGCTGGAAAGTGTCCTGTTTATACACTTGTGACTAACCCTGTAGGTTAATCATTGCTGAACTATTTATTATTTCAAGTGAATATTTTCAAATATTTGTCATTTAATAACATAAAGGTACACATACGCTCGTATTATTCGTTTTTTTGGGTTTTTTTTGACAGTGTAATCATATAAAAGTAATTAGTTATTTGTTACAAATCTTTTTATACCTAACGTGAAAGTAACCAGCTTTTATACATAAGCAATAGCAAAATATTAATACGAGTTTTTTAAATTATTTGAAAATACTTTTTGATAATATTAAATTATACAATTTCTGAAGATATGGTAAAATGTCTCAGAAAATAACTGTATAAGCTGATTTTTTTTATCTTTAAGCCACCTTTAGCCTTATTTCTTATTTATACATGTTGACCAACTCACATTTTCTTATAAATTTTCATAGAGTTTGAGAAACGTTTCATGCCAACATATAAAAGCTATAAAATCATGTAGGATGAAGAGATACGTTATAGGGAAGGAGGCAAAATTACATTTTTTTTGTGAAATTGCGAGGTCTATTGCTATCAGTATATCATTCCATACATGTAAGATGAGACGACTCCATTGAGATATAAAATCCATGGAAGATTCCACTATTAACACTGCAAATTTTCTGTGACTTGCTATTTTAGAAGATTCAACTTTAATATATAAAAGCACATATATAAAAAGCAAAAATAAATACTGGTATAGTCTTTGCCAATGGTATGATATTTACATCGCTGGATAGCAATAACAAGAGATGGGTTACTAAATATGTCATTGTTGACTTGTACATATAAAATGATCATGAAGATATAACTAAAATTTGGCTAACTGATCATAGTATGCTGGTAGCCTATACACTATTCCTGTGACAGGATCAGTACAATGCATGGCAAAACTGTTAGTGATTTTATACTGAATATTGTTGCATATAAGCTGTAATATGCACATGCATTTGTACTGTACTGTACTGCAGTAAAAAAGTTGCTTGTTTTTCAATCTGCGTATGTTCTACTTTGAATTCATACCAATCTATTGACCTGGCCCAAAAATTCTGAGTCAAATCCTTCACGTCATAAGTGCCTCATCATTGTCAAAAAAATTAATAACTGACGAGGTCTTCTATGGAAAATAGAACTGACGTATTTCTGTGAACCTTGTTTTTCAATTCAATTCAATTCAACTCAGTACCCTACGATCAGCAAATAATGATGCCATTTGGTAGGGGGGCTATCCCACATTTAGGAGAATACTCCAACGTCATAAAGTGGTGACTTATACATCATTGTTAAATTGAATTTCTAACAATTCTTTACTATCCTTAGGAAAATTATTCCATTGTCTTATAGAACGTAA
>JAQIXP010003562.1:0-12839 GCA_034700285.1 Proteroiulus fuscus
TCCTTGTAATTTTTTTGGTTGGTTGGCTTTGGAAATAACATTTATTGTTTGCTTGCACCTGCAGGATAAGGAGGTTCCTTGTGATTATCTTGGCTGGCTGGCTTTGGAAATAACATTTAGTTTGCCTGCACCTGCAGGATAGGGATGTTCTTTGTGATTTTTTTAGCTGAATGATTTTGGAAATAACCATTCATGCCAGCACCTGCAGGATAAAGATGAGAGTAAGGAATTTTCTTGATTAGTGACTTTGGTAATAACAAGCATTGTTTGTGTTCACCTGCAGAATCAGGATAACCATCATGTTCCTTTATGTTATTTGGACCTATGACAGCTAGGCCAATGATATGCTACTTTTTTCTTTTAGCCAAAGACAGCAGACTTTAAGGTCCCATAGCATTGGACCAATTTCTTGACCAATGGGCACTTCTCTTACACTAGCAATTGTCTTAAGCTGTATAAAATAAGACAGATTTACAGGACAGGCATTCTGACTTTATGTTTAGCCTTGGCTGTGACTTGAGTATCTCCTTTATCCCAGATCTTTGATTTTTTAATTTAACTTATTTTCTTGTGCTTAAAGTTTAGCCTTGGCCGTGACTTGAGTATATCCTTTACCCCAGATTTTTGATTTTTTTTATATTTAACTTACCCTCTAGTGAGTTTTTGTTTTTCAAAATGAATAACCCATGACCTTATTCTTTTTGTGTAATGAGATCTGTGAGGAACTCATTGTTTTCTTTCGTGGATGGCAAAATTTATATGCTTGATTTGAAAATTACAATAAAGCTGCCCTATCCTGGTGGACATGAGACTTATGGCCAACAACTGTTTGGCAGGCTTGTCCATCCGGATTTTTAAAGACAGAAATAAATGTCTGCTGTGTTTTGGATAGAGCTAATGCCCTCTACCATGCCTTTTACTACATCTTGTCTTATCCCTAGCCAGTAGTATTTTGTTAAGATTCGCTGGCTTGTGCTTGATATTCCAGGGTGCAAGGCTTCCTCGGTTGAGTGGTTCCATCGAATGACCCGTTGTACCATGCTCTCCGGGATTACCTGGGGTACCTGATGAGGGCAAAGAAATGATTAGGGATATACTACCAGTCCCTAATTCAGAACCCCTGGCAAACGTCCTGCTGAGCAAAAGAGGAGGGGACCCACAAAATGATCTTCTCTCTCTAAAAGGAAATGACGAATTTCTAACTCAAGAAGGAAATGCGCCAGTCAGTAATAACTCGTCTCCAGGGTTAATACTTACCGCAGATTCACCGTACGAGGTTACCGATTCACCAGATCTGGTGACTGGTTCTCCCGCAGCTGTTGAGGACATTCAAGACAGCCAAGTCGAGGTAGCCACTGGAAATTAAGATGAAGACGTTTCTCATGGGGGTGAGGAAGAATCATCTGAAAAGGTAGAAGATCACCTGGTCTTTACAAGGGAAGAGGATATGGAGCCACCAAAGGAGGAAGGGAACGAGTCATCCAACATGGGTACAAAGGCCAAGATGGCCCAAGCACAACCAACTTGCCCTACGATGGAGGCAGGATGGTACCGCTCTACATCTCCACCTGCCAACCAGCGTAGAGATTCCAGATTTCCCCAACCACCATCAAAAAAAGGTACAAACCCTCCTCCAAACAACGACGTTCTCGTCAGTGGGCCACCAGGACGTGGGAAGAAATCCGTCATGCCCCAAGAGTCGACCAATATCTGTTACCAACACCGTGGGATGAGTACCGTCTGTCTTAGTGGCAGCTTACCAAAATACCATACGATAGAGTGTGTACTCGTCTTCCTCCCTGCGACCACTGCCATAAGAATGGATACAACTGTAGTGCTTCCCACTATCATGGAGCTTACCCTATCCCCTACCATCATCATGTCCAGTCGACTCCAGGGTTTCAGGAGCTCTATGCTCTCGAGCAAGCTGAACATCGGAACACCGTTGCGGAGACAGTGCTCAGCTGTCAATTACAAAATTTGTTCAGAGATGTAGGAGCCCCTCGACGACTGGTCTGATGCCCAGTAAGCTGTACCCCAACCCTGGGTACCTTAGCGGTGGTCTACTCTTCATCCGGGGCCTTTTAAGTATCCCGGTATGAGGGGAGGTTTTACTATGTACCCAGAAGAAGAAAGAAGAAACTGACATTATTATTTGCATCATGCATGTTTTCTAGCTTATTGCGTTATTATTTGCATGTAATAATCCATAGCATAAATTGCTTACCTTTTTATTGTAAGCTATGTAGCTTTGGGGGATTCGTAGGTCTTCGTAGCCACACTACGGTAAGTCTGCCCTTTTAAATATATCTTGTTACGAGGAGGTCAACAAAGGTTACCTCCTCGTCTATCACTAAAAGACTAGAATTCTCTTTTGTTCTCGAGTGGGGAAAGGAGGGGTATAAATAGAGAAAAGAAAAATATTTTGTTAGAGATATATCAATTATGAAAATGGGAGATACTTGTGTACGTGGATTTACTTGACGGTGAATAAAAATTTTACATACCATTTCCCAACAAAGTGTTCTCGTGATTTTGCTTGATTTAGGAAGCGGGCTGCCAACAATCCCTCCATTGGTACTCTAATTCCGTAAGTAAAATCTGAAATAAGAAGAGAATGATTATTCCATTAAAAAGTGAGTATCATCTTTAATTGTACATTGTAAAAATGGCGCTTATAGACCATCTGCACCGTCATAGACGTATGTTTATTTTATTAGACATTTATGATGAATAACAAGCCTAGAAAAATCAATATAAAGTTTTCCATTTATTTCATTAGATTAAGCATATAGGTTTAATATAGAAGTTGATGATGATGAGGATGATTCTATGAACGAAGATGAAGATGAGGATTAAATTGATGTTATGGATCAGGATGAGGATGATGGATATGCCACTGATCCAGACAATGCAAAGGCAGCTGCTTCTACAGATGATGATGATATGTTTGTGGGTGAAGAGGATGATGATGACATAATCATCGCTGGAGCTGTGCTTATGCCACCTGGACAATTATGCTGTTTTAGAGCAGCGTTTCTCAACCTGGAGGGTGCAGCATGGGGAAGCCCTCAACTTCAAAAAAAATTAATTTTTAAAAAAATTGTCCATACAAATGCTATGGTAGTTAATGAAGATACAGGGTGCCTGGCTGTCTGAAAACCCTGGAAATGTCAAGGAAATCAATAGTGTCTGGAAATGTCAAAAAAATTTAATGTGCCTGGAATATCTAAATAAAATGGAAAATTAGGTAAAATTGGTAATTTTGTAGCCCATTTTTGAGTGTTTTTAAGCAAAAAAGGCACCTATGGTGCCATTTTCTGTCTTTTTTTGCTGTAATTTACAAAGCATTCAGATTTTTTCCTGTGGGCCATGAAACATATTTTTTGGTACAACAAAATGGATTAGTAGGTGTGGCCCAGAGTAGTTGTCGAATATTGCATTTTTAATTGCAAGTGTCAGGGAAAATAAGTTCAAAATCACTTTTGTTTGGTCTGGAAATTTGTTAAAAATAGTTTTGGAAAACCTGGAAATGCCAGCAAAATTTATTACTGTATTTGCCAAACACCCTAATAATATACAATATGTTTTTAAACATTTTTCAAGAAACATCAAATTTTAAAATAGGCTCAAGCAATAAAAGTTTTCATTTGCAAAATAAAATTTGCACCTGACTATAAATAGGGGGGGCATAAGTAAATGGCCAATTCAGTTGGGAGGCTCGGGACAAAAAAGGTTAAGAAACGTGGTTTTAGAGGACTGCATTGCACACCTGGAGGACTGATGACGATGATTATGATGCCCCGAGGGGTGAAGAAATTGATAGTGAAATTTCCAGTGATGCAGACACTGTCTATAATTATGCTGCTGATGATTGATTTTTTATTTAATCATTTTACTTTGAGTTTTATATTTTCATTATATGACATTTTTAAAAATACATTTCCTTTTTTTACATTTCATTCAAATACAACTTCCGCGCCACCTAGCCACCTATTTTAAATTTTTCTTAAATTTTAAATTCTCCACCAAAACGATAGCTGCACCAATAACATTTTCAAATTTCCCACCAAAAATGATTGCAGTGCTATCATTTCCCTCCTTAATTTTTAAAATTCCTGCCAAATGATCGCAGCACCACCACCATTTTCAAATTTCCTGCCAAACAATCACAGCGCCACCCCCTAGTGGCAAAAAGCAACACTAGTGCCACCCCCTAGTGGCAAAAAGCCTCACTAGCACCACCACGCCCCCTGGTGGCAGTTTTTGGAACTTGGACATAGCTAGGTGCCCTATACTACTACAAAGTATATGAAAGGAACTCATGCATGAGTTCCTTATCTGACTGAATCTTGTCATTGTTGTAGAAGGGGAGATTCAGTGGGTTTGGATACCTAGGAATTTGGTGGAATGGCACCTGGTTTTTGAAAGCCATATGGGTAGCCTGGGCTAACTTAAAAAACGTTGTTCTTCATATGTTAGGGCGATCTGGGTGTACCTCCTGTAAAAATGCAAGAGTGGCTTCGGACGAGGAAAGCCTCCCCCCCAATACAGGTCACTATACAAGTGGTCCCTTGACCTGTGCTTTTAGTTACTTTTTATAACATGTTATTGTTTGGGTTAATTTCATCACCCCCCTTTTTACATAATTTACTACTTTCATAACCTTTAATCCAACCTCCTGCAAAACCCTTTTTAGGTGATCTATTTTCTCCTGGTGCTTTTCCTTTATTTGTTTTCACAAGAAAATGGATGGAATGTGGAGAAGAGAAAGAGTGGGAGAAAAAAAGGAGTGAACTCTTGTAATTTTTAGTTAGTTCACTCATGCTTTGGCCACAATGAAATGTTTAATAGGAAGCGTTCATATCGGTTAGTGAGGGCATCACAGGCTTGCCGTTAGATGTGGATTCCACTCAGTGCAGTCTCCCAATACCGATGGACCTCCCCTTCTAGCAGATAGAGTAGGGCAGCCAACATGTCCTCAACTGAGAATCCTCTTTTTTATGAATGGACTGGATTGTGGTCATTCACCCTCTAAATTCTTCTCGGACCCCATGAAAACTGCGGACTCTTTGGAAGGCCTCCATTACCCCATTCCCTTTGTGTTGTAAGGTGGTGCCCCAAACTCACCCTGTACGTAGGGTTATGACTAAGGAACCGTCATAGGGTGAGTGGGTGGATTGTGACATCATCAGAGGGAGAATTCAACTCAGGTGACTGGCCGAATTCTTTCACTGATGAAGTCTGGGTGACATCTTTGGAAAGCTAGTCTAGAGTTGGATGGCAACCAGATAGGTTGTATGGGATATGATCATTGTGATATTCGATAATTTTATTTAACTGATTGTACAGGCGAAGTGTTTGAACAAACAAACAGGTGAATTGCAAAGATACATGAGTAAGTCTGATTAGTGGGAAAATAACTAGCGTTTCCGAAAATTTTCCTTGGCTCCTGGTGCTACACATCTTACAGTGATGGGGTGGTCCTAGTCGTCCCCATAGAGAGATCAGGGTATTCCCAGGTGTACGAGGGGTGGGAGAGGGTGTGACTGAGAGGGAAGCTCTCCAGCATTACTCCAGGGGATTACTCCTGGCATAATGGATACTCCAGGAGGGATTCCTATTCCTCCCTCCAGCCCTTGCACTTAGAGTGGAGCAGTAATTCTGTGAGGGGTCCCTACATGGGTTCACCTCCAATGGCGAGGTTATGTTCCTACGGCTACTTCCACAAACTGTCTGGGGGTTCCCCCCAGAGGCTGTGGTGAGCCTTGCTGTGCTGTAGTAATCTGGGACACTGCTTGTAGAAGTTCGTCTCTTAGGGAACCATCTCCAGCATCTGAGACTGTTAATTGTCTACTCCCTCCATCACTTAATCAAGTGAGGAGGGTATTCCTGGGGCAAATGGGCCATTTGGGGTACACCCTGGTTAGCTTTCAGGAATTGTAAGAGGGCCTTCCAATGGATAGGGCACTCTTTGAAAACCAATAACTCTGGGGGTATTATTGCCTCCCACTCTTTCTCTGTGAATTCCCCTCTCCTGGGGAGGTTTGGATTAGGGGAAGCCATATTCTCATGATATACTTATTAATATAGCGGACCACTTGACAAATGTTTTTAGGACACTTAAGGAAATTCCTTAGTTACCCTCCTAGTGAACAACAATGCAATTCTAGTGTCCGCTACAGGTTATATTACTTTTTTCTATAAAAAGCTTTGTCAACCCCTAAGCTCTAGGCGAGGCACGATTCTACCAAGGTGTCAATTTATCCCAGTGAATACAGAAGCGGTTTAGCCCCTTTGTTCCTGGGCCCCACATTGGGTGCCATTTTGAGATATACCCATTTATGATAATGAATACAATAATTGGTGCTCGCAACATTTATGAGTATGACTATTCCTTTCCTCTGTTCCAGGATTTCCCTGTTGAAAGTTGGAATTAAAAGGAAGCAACACTTCAAGGAACAATACAAAACCAGGTGAAATAATAAGTAGTTTCTTTATTCTAATAGCAAAATTAGACTTGATACACAAGTGGTTCTGGTAATGTCTCTCCTCTCTAAAATGCACAAGTTATCTAACTAAAACTTACAAGAGTTCACTCCTTTCATTCTTTTGCTTCCCCTCTTTCTCTCCCCCACATTCCATCCATTTCCTTGTGAAAACAAATAAAGTAGGGGCATTAGGAGAAATTAGATATCCTAAAAAGGGTTTTGCAGGTCAGATTAAAGGTTATGAAAGTAGTAAATTATGTAAAAGGGGGCGATGAAATTAACCCAAACAATAACATGCAATAAAAAGCAACTAAAAGCACAGGTCCAGGGATCACCTGTATAGTGGGGGCTTTCCTCATCATCCCCCATTTTGTCCACCCCAAACTCACTCCCAGGGAGGGTCTCAACATATGGAGACGATCAATGCCCTGGATGATAGACCCTGAGTAGTATACAAATAGTCATGTCTACAACATGATTTTAGACATGATTTTTAAAAGTAGCATCATGAATTTTGAACGGAGTTATTTTTCAAACATTCCCTTAGCCGCCGCCACCTTACCCCCCATTTTTATGATTAAAACTGTATCGACCAAGGTTTTCTAGCGTGTATTTTTTTATCTTGAATATGAAATACGATATTTTTTTCAAATGATAGATATACAAGGGTTTTATTTACAAGGCTTTTTTATCATTACATAATTTCCCTTGAAATTTTACATGCTGGATATTTTCTTATCATATATATATTATATGTATATATATATATTTTCTTAAAATAAAATTGCTTTTTTGTGTAAATTTAAATAAGATAGTTATTTATGCTCATTATAACCAAGGTTTTTGTTTGTACATTTACTTTGCCTAGATTTTTATATACAAGATTTCCCAGCATATATTTTGTCTTCTATTTGTATTCAAGAAAAAAAAACATGTAAATATTGGTTGTTTTTATTTTACTTACATTATTTGTCAAAAACAAAAGTTTACACCTCATATTAAGGATATAAAAGTTGGCAATTTTTCTTAGTTTTATAATTCACTTGCTGACCAGTGATTATAGAACACCAAGTATAGGATATTTTGTTTTAAAAAAAATCAAGAAAATAATGAGTAAGTGTAATTATTTTTCATTATTCACATGCAATATAGTGCTTTTGTCTATATATACACACCAGTTTTTATGACCAAACTTGTGCAAATGTGCTAGCACTATTGAGTGGAAAATATAGATTACGGGCATGCAGTCTTTTCAGTTTTTTTTAATTTTGTGAAAAATAGCATTAATATCCCTCTAAAGTGAGCTCGTCAGGGGACCTAATCTCTAAATATTCAATCCACTTTCATAAAAACAAAATTACAACATCACATTGATTTAACTGATCCATAATATATTATTTTCACATCGATTACGATATTAAGGTTCAATTTTCTCTGATAACCAGCAATCAAATTAAGCTTTCTGTTGTGATATGTTTAAATACCTTAATATGAATTAATATTTTTGATCTTTGCTACTTTTCGACCACACCCTGTTCATAAAACATTATAGAAACAAAAACAGCAGAAAATGCACATTACTGCAAATTTTAACTTTAGAAAAAGTTTTCAAACTCACCACAGCTTTTAAAACAATTTTCTAGTTTTCTTAATGTTCATTTGATATTTTTATATGCAACAGAGTAACTAACAAGCTTTGTCATATCTAGATATATTTGAGGGAAAAAGTAGCCAAAAAAATGTTAAATAAACCAGTTTTGTGGGGCCAAACAATTGGTTTTAGAGGACAAAAAATTGGGGTCATTGTCATCGCACAAAAGGAGAACGTTAAAAAATCAACATAAAATGCACTATTTTTGGCTTATTTTGAGGGTAGTTAAAATTGCATTCACATCTAGTAATTTCAATATTACTTGTTTATATTCCTTCACTTACAACTAATTTTTTCTACCCCTGCAGATAATGGTTTAAATAAAAAAGACACGACCATATTTCCTCACTTCAAGTATACCCTGGGACATGTACATGAATTATAAAATCATTAAATTTTGGCTTCACTTTCCATCAATGCAATAATGCATACATAAAAACAAATAAATAAATGCATTACAAAAAGTACATTAAGCTGTTTTATATTTTTACACTTTTACTTTTAATATGCCGAAAACTTCTGATATTTTTGAATGGTGTGCAATTAATTGGTAGCGCTTTTGGTAGTATAAATGGATTTAAACCTTTTTTGAAGGGTTTATCCCCACATGTAATGCCATATACTCCTATAAAAATATTATATTTTAGAATGGGGTTCCTGAAATAAGACCTAAATTTATTAGAAAATTATTGTGAAATATTTCTTAATTTTGGGTAAAATGTAGTACCTTCTTTTTGAGAAAATAAAATTGTCCTGCAATATTCCTGAATTTTATAAAATTAATGCACTATAATAATTTATTTATTTGGGGGGGGGGGATGTCTTGTAGTATTCATATATTTTGGTCCAAATGTACTTTGATATTCCTGCATTTGGGGCAAAATGTATTACGAAATTCCTGTATTTTAGGGAAAATGTCCAATAATATTCCCACAATATTATTGCTTAATTATTTGAACCAATTTGATGCAGTTGGATATTTAAGGATCACTTTTAATTGTCATCATGTACTTGAAACTTATTGATCAACTAAGCCATTATAATTGAGTACAATATTGGCGTTTATACAGAGTGTCTAACCATCTGGAAATGTCAGAAAAATGTCATGGAAATTTAATGTGTCTGGAAAATCTGAATAAAATCTAAATAAAATGAAAAATTAGGCACTATTGGTGATTTTTAGCCAATTTTTGAGTGATTTTGAGCAAAAAAGTCGCCTGCGGCACCCTTTTCTGTCATTTTTTTGCAGTAATGTACATAAACCATAAGATTTTTGCATGCAGGCCATACAAAGTATTTTTGGGTTGGGGAAAAAATGGGTTTGTGGGTGTGGCCCATGGTAATTGCCAAATATTGCCATTTTAATTGCATGTGTCAGTAAAACTGAGTTAAAAATCACTTAAGATTGGTCTGGAAATTGGTGAAAATTGGTCTGGAAAACCTTAAAATATCATGGAAATTTGTCACTGGATTTGATCCAGACACCCTGGTTTAATGGTATCAGCTGAGGAGGACATTAATTATATTTTCATCCATTAAGCTATGCTCACGATTATGTTAAATTGCTTTTCTCCAATTTTTGTTGTAAGATTGTATTGTTTGAACTGATTTTGGCAGCGGTCAGTTCATCATGAGGTGCGTAGTCATATTGAGCCATTTACTTTTTGCTTGAATAAGTTAGTTGTTATAATGTATTCCCTATATAATTAAAAATGAATTATTTAAGGAAATTCATTTATAGGATTATTTTAAAAATAGGAAATTGTAGTTTTTCTGTAAATTTGGAAAGGTAGTTTTCTATGTCAGTGTAATCCATTTAAAAATATATCACAATATATTGTATCAAAATCATAGAATTTCAAAAAGAGTCATACAATAAATTTGTTATAATAGCTCGAAAATTCCTATATATATATACAAATTTATGGTATGACTCTTTTCCAAATTCTATGATTTTGATACAATATATTGTGATATATTTTTAAATGGATTGCACTGACATAGAAAACTACCTTTCCAAATTTACAGAAAAACTACAATTTCCTATTTTTTTCAAATAATCCTATAAATGAATTTCCTTAAATAATTCCTTTTTAATTATATAGGGAATACATTATTATTCAAGCAATATATATATACATATATATGGGGGAAAAAATTCTTGTCTCTATGAGCATATGTTTTCTGGAAAAAAAATTTTCCCATATTATAGAATGTTCATGTATTTTATAAAAAATAATTCTTATATTATTTAAAAATAAATAATCTTCCCATGTGTTAGAATTAAAAAAAATATATGTATAATTGCTTACATTTCTTAAATTATTTAAAAAGTTAACTTTGCATAATTTTATAAGAAATACATGTAAATGAAATAGTTAATTTTATATGAGGGCATATTTTCAGTCTTATGAGTAACTAAAATAATAGTGAAAACTGTAAGGGAAAGTCCTTTTGTAACAAGTGCTATTTAAGTTGTTCACACTTACTAAATACAGTATGAGTGGTTGTGACAACAATAAATTCGGCAAAGTTTCCATATTGAAAAAATTATGATGTTTGTTAAATACAAATTAGCCCCCATGTTTTCATAGATTTCAGTAGACAAGGGCAGTTGGTGGCACCCTCTTGGGCATGCATGGCTACGTAATTCATTGGAGCTGATGTATTTTAGCCAGTGGAGAGCTCTACACACATTCAGTAAAATGGTGTCTATTTGGGTTTTGCATTTTCATCCAAATCCATGTATTCAGGACATTTAATTTATTGATTGGTTGACTCAAATCAAAAATGCAATTTCCATGCTTTTCTTCTTATAATAACCTTTTGTTAAAGTGGGGACTTTCCCTTTATCTTTGAAATAAGGAGAGGATTCACAATACAAAAAAGATTTTTGAGATGTCAAAAATATTAAGTATTTACCCTCAACAATTGACTGAAATACTTAATTTACGTGTCATAATAACTTACTTAAATCGTCCCCTTAACTAAATTGTAACAATGTAACAGCTGTGTTAATTGCTTGTAATCAGGCAATTTCTGTTTAGATTCTAAACTTTAATAGTTTTTACATTTATGAATTTAAAATAACCTATATTCAGATTTATTTTATTTTGCTTTAGGATTGATGATTTAATTGCTTTTAATTAGCACATCATTTTTGAGTAGACAGGTTTCTAGCAATATTGTGGGCCTCTTTTTTGTTATTTTTTTATTGTATACGTATATTATTCTGTAATTCCCATGGAGTGGACGCTACATCATATGGACCGCACTATACCTTTGTAGTCATAGCCTACCATAAATAGGCTGCATCTTGCTCGATGGTAATGCTGGATTGTACTTCAAAAATTTTGTTCTAAAATGGACTTTGTTTGTGTTATTTTTTTTTTAATTTAATGAACTATAATTACTTATAACTTAAAAAAGCCGATTCAACAGAGGGTTGAATTTTTGTAGTCATAGCCTACCATAAATAGGCTGCATCTTGCTCGATGGTAATGCTGGATTGTACTTCAAAAATTTTGTTCTAAAATGGACTTTGTTTGTTTTATTTTTTTTTTAATTTAATGAACTATAATTACTTATAACTTAAAAAAGCCGATTCAACGAAGGGTTATGATAGGACACTTAGGGAGTTATGATAGGAGCATACTAGTATTTAGGCTATATGCTAAAAGGTATATGCGCCATTCAGTGAAATAATTGCTTGTCGACCACTATTTTTTAGTTTTTTCTTTAGGTTTATTCGTTTATATTTAGCTATCATGAATAAATCCTTACTTTTAACAACATAAATTTAACATTGAAATCCCCATAGGCTGATGCTGTTAAGTGTGGACAGCCCCCTTAATTGGAGACACTTCCAGAATCACAATGGTGCACATTTTTATATATGACAAAGTTATTTACATATTACTTCTGAAGTAATTATATTCCTAATGGAGATTTGCCTGACTAAAAACGAACATGTTTGATCACATAATATTATTCTAATACTCTCAAGTTAACCCTAAACAATTTGTAGATAGTAGTTTGTTGGATTTACAATTCACTACTTATAATTGTTGTTTCATTTCTTTAAATTTATTATCCAAATCAATTTTTCTACTATCAAAAAACCATTTGTTATTTATGTAGATATTAATGGCTTAATTCAGAAGTAACAATTAAATTAATTTGTCAAAAATTTCCTGCAATTTTAATTCATCATTGAATTTTGAGGATGTGTTGGTTATTTCAACAACATTTTTACTTTGAAGGTAGCTGTGTAAGCATAAAAAGTTCAAGAAATTCAATAATGCCCTAACTTCAAATTGTGTCCCCATTGTTATCCGCTCAGTCAATAATAAATTTGTCACGTCTATGTAAAATAGCATGGGAAAAAGCAACAATCAACTTTAAAAATCGATAACTACATTCAAAATGCATGTGATATCATAATACATACTCCAATTTTTAGTAAATTTAATAATCTTAAATAAATATTAAACCACATCATTTTTCTTTTACCCTAACAAATAATTCTAAAACTATCATTCCTAAAAGTAACAAGTAGTAAATAATACTATTTATTAGTCTATATATCTCGAGACCTAGATTTTTATTACCAAAGAAGTGATAATTTTTAATGAGTAAAATATTGGATGTTAAAATGCATTACTTTACATTTTAACTTATACACAAAATATTATTTC
>JAQIXP010003563.1:0-12838 GCA_034700285.1 Proteroiulus fuscus
TATGTACCGTTAGTTAACATGGAGATTCCCATAGGAGCATGCATTTTTTAAAAGTGTGGACAGCCCCCTTAAGGCATGCGTTTATGTTTGTGTTCAGGCCTATTCACTGCATCGTAAAACGTTGCCTGAAATGGAAATGTTATGTTAAGACATTGATTTAAACCAAGAAAACCCAGACTTTTATCTTTCATAAAAAAAAATATATAATAGTAAGTGTGTAGGCCTATTCCCCTTAGAAATTGCTCATTACACAGGTCAAGTTGTACAGTTGTTGTTTTCGGTGAATTATTAGGTCTACGTTGTCATAATGCAAAGATGCAATTTAGATAACTTTAGACAAATTAGTGAATATGGCGCATTTGCATGAAAATTATGGTCAGTTTTGTAAACCAACTAAATTTATCGCATTTTCTTGTTAATTTTATTGTTCGTGCGAAAAAAAATCTAACCACAATTTAAATTAAAGTGCGGTAGATAATTATGCAAATTTACCATTTTGGTCGGCCAGCTTGGTTGACCAAACTAAGCTTGGAATTAACATCAACTAGTTTTGTTAATAGTTACCATTTGGCACAAATGTAAATGTCAGATGTAAAACTGCGTAAGTTGTTGAAATTTCTCACAGCGGGGAGATCCATCCTGGGTTAGGTTCTAACCTGTGGGTTTAGCTTGGAGTTTGTGAAAAATCCTATTGACTTGAGTTGAGGTTTAGCACAAACACCAAGGGTTAACTTTTAACCCTTGATGGATCTCCCCACTGATAAAGTTTCAAAATAATTCGTCAAGTAGTTGCCTCGCAGTAAATTAAAGTCAAGCGAGCAAAAATGCATTGGTTAACATTACAGCTGAGGCACGTTTTTTCTGATGAAAATTATAACATGCTTGGCAATGCATTTTTCTCACGCGTAACTATTTTATTAAGTGGAATCTGTTTAATGAATCGTTCTGAATTTTTTTCACGGTGTATTTTAATGCTTTCTGGTATTTTCAACTAAATTATCAAGGGTCACAGGTTAGCACATGCATTCCATCACATGCAAACCAATAGGCCTACACACTCTTATTTTATATCATTTTGAAATGTTTTGTGGTTAACTGCTCCTAGAATTTATAAAAAAAATATGTAAACCCCCCCCCAAAATGGCGTTGTCTAACTTGTCAATAGTGTCTCTTTTAAAGGGAAACTCCCACTTTGAAAGAAGTATGTTGTAGGAGAAAGAGCAAAAAATTATGAAAGGCATGGAAATTTCAATTTGATTTGAGGTCACCAGTCATTAAATAGAATGCCCTGAATACTTGAATTTGCTTAAAAATGCTAAGAACCAAATAGGCACCATTTTACTGACAGTATGTAGCGCCCTCTACTGGATAAAAGGTATCATCTCTCATGAAACACGTAGACGCGCGTGTCCTTGAGGGCGCCACCAACTATCAGTGTCTGCTGAAATCTAAGGGAAAAATGGCGCCTAACGTGTATTTGGCAAAACGTCATGATTTCTTCAATATGGAAACAGCTGCAATTATTATTGCCACAGCCATTCATATCTAGCAAGTGTGTACAGTGTTAAATGTCACTTGATACAAAGTGGGACTTTCCCTTTTAACTCATTGATTAAACAGACTAAAAGGACACTTTAAATTAATGCGTTAATTTTTTTTGGTAAATGTAAATTTTTTATTTCGTTTTTGCATATAATTAGCCTACATATTTGACTGTAGAATAGACCTGGCTTGATTTTTGTGCACTTTTACTGAGTCCTTGTGCAATTTTTGTGCAAAGTTTTAAGATTGATGGTTTCTACTTGAGTTACTTTCCATATTATCGATTAAGAAAATGCTTCATACTCATTTATCACTTCAGCAGTTAATAAACTGTAACCATAGAATTATACTTGGTTGCAAATTCTACCAGGGTTTTAAGCCTTTGGTTTTTTTTAGAAAATAAAAATATGAAATATTACTAGCAAAAACTGCATGAATTTTCAGATTTATTTTCAGTTTTGCATTAAATCATAGCAGCTGGCAGGCTTTAAAATTACGATAATGGGAAATGCAATATATTCAAGTTACAACTTGAGATTATGGATCTGGTTACAAAGTAGCACTGACTTAAATTTGTTACGCCTTTTTTAGTTATGATTACCAAAATTGTTGGGTTTTTTTTTACAAATTAAAATGAAAATTAATAATTCCTAATTTAATTTATTTTTTGCAGCTGCTGGACGATGGACACCATTTACCCTCATCTTGTCCCATTTTGTCAACTGGACACAACACACTTGTCTTTTGCTGTAAAAAGACTGACCATTCAAGACTTTTACTCTGAATCTAAAACCACATGCCTGTCACCAATGGACATGGACGTTTGCTTTCAACTGGATGGACACTTTTTTTCATCGAGTTCTCGTCTGGACACTGGACGCCCGAGCTCTTGACCTCGACACCGGACGTCGTATAGGAATCCCGTGTTAGTCCAATGTATGGGTACCCTTTGAGACCCGTGAGTGCGTTATCTCGGGTACCACTCCCAATTCCCTTTCCCATTGGACTAGCGTGCGTCCTTCGATCCTCACGGGTAGGTTCGTTGGACAGCAAGGAATCCTATGGTCAGCTATGGACACCGGACTCCCCAGAATCTTCTTCGAGGTGAGCTTGGGCGCCGAAGATCTTGCCAACAAGGTGAGTCCCCACACCCATTTTTAATTGCTTTAGTCGAGAAATTGGGGTTTTGAAAAAGTTAAAAGGATAGTCAGAGAATTATACTTCATAATTTAAGAAATGCATTTGAATTCATGCTACCAGGTTTGATTTCATTATACTAACATAGCCTACTGCAATCAAAGATAGAAGGTATGGTAGCATAAGATCCATTTTGTGATTGGGGAAAGTATGCATCGTATGCCACGCCCTCTACATCCATTCTAATAGTTCGCATTAGACCTAATGGGTGCTGCCATTTTACTTTCTGACCGGGTTAGGCAGCTCTAAGGTGACTATCCATACAAGTAGATATCTTATAAGATTTGTCTAATGCCGGACACCACTACATCCGGGTGAGTGACGTCATATTCTAATGCCGGATGCTTTAAGCAAGTTTCTAGGAAGACTTCTGTAATGACAAACTAATAATAATAATAGGCGTGTTTTGGCGTTATTACCCTGTTACCATTTGGATACATAGTTAGGACCTTAAATGAGCGTTTTACTGTTGACGCCAGCTGTTTTATCGTTTTGGATAACGATGCCGAGTAACCAAAAGGGTAACCAACCTGTTATCTACCTAAGTAGGTGGTGTACCAAATGAGGTAACAGACATTATGGATGCTTCGTACAGCAAAATCATTGAATGAAGAACTTTGCGTTTTAGCGTTTTGCTGGTATCCTATGATAGAGAGTTAAGAACTACTTGTAAACTGGATAACTACAGCGTATGACAGGGTAATAACGCCAAAATACGCCTATTTCTTCTCTCACCTTCTATTTATGCTTTGGAACCAGTTGAGCACGAGTCTAGCACGTGCATATTCGAGAGAATTTGCCCAATTTTGCACGTGCAGGTCTCGTGCTCAACTGGTTCCAAAGCATGAGGCATTTGAAAATCCCAGCATGAAAGTCAAATTTGCCATTACAGAATTTATATTATTCTGCTCGTATATATGCCAGAATGTCAGTATTTTGTTCCAAAAAAATGGGGCGCGTGTGCACGTGCACGTTCCAGCAAAACAAATGTAACTGGCACGTGAATTGATCGAGTTCCATTTTGGAACAAAACTGTCCTGGGGAAAATCTTGATTCTAAATATGGGGCTCAGTGCACGCGCCAGTTACACTTGACTTGCTGCATGGGATGTGCACGTGGAATGAGTTCCATCTTTAGAATTAAACATTTTTAAAGTCTTGTTGTTTAAAATGTTCTATTAGAATCAATTCATCCTGATCTGCATAGGCTCAATTAGGCTACTCGTAAATGATATGAAGGGGGATGGCCCTTATAATTATATGCTAAACAGGAAAACGAAATTGAATGTGACTTTAATAAGAGGTCTCTCCTATTAACTCAAAATACTCTTGGTATTGAAAGTGCAATTACTTTTAATGTGTTTGCTAAATCTAAAAGCATTAAATGGTCATGTCCAATATCATGTGATGCACAAGAACACTCATTCGAATCAAAAAGTATAGGAAGAAAAAGTTGCCAGAACAAATGTTATTAATGAAGTAGGATTAAAGGAGGCGCCATCGAAAATAGACTCGAGAAACAACACTCGAAGACACATTAAGATTAGGAAATCATTAATTGTTATACTTGTCAAAATACTTGATAAATTTCAATGTTTCTGTTTGTTTTGGACCAATCAATGTGTTTGCACGTTATCTCTCGGTTGTGATGAATGTGTGGAAAAGGCTTTACCAAAACAGTGAACTCCATCTGATATAGGGATAAAGTGAAAGTGTTTGGTCACACTGTGGGTTTTGTTTATCTATACTTGCCAGCAAAAATGCCCATCCATATATGATGCTGGGCAGTTTTTTTAAAGAAAAAATTCAGGAATAACCTGAATGATTGTAACATCTCAGAAAGTTTAGCGCCATCTGTTAGTAATGTGAGAAAGGTTCGTCATTAGTATCATTCGGTTTTGGCTTCGCTTTCGTTCTATGCAATAATGCGTAAAAATGACCTCAAAATAAAAGAAGAATATATTACAAAAAAAAGTTAATCTTTCTAATGTTAATTTTAATTTAAAATGGCGGAAATGTTCTGAGGTTTTAGTGTAGTGCGTGCACACTTGATGGCGCTTTTGACGATGAAAAGTAGATGCAAAAAACATCATAAAATCAGATGAAAATTTATTTTAAAATAAGGTTTTGAAAAACGAAACTGCATTTTCCAAGAAACGGGAATTTAAGTCTACCTCGTGTTTTGATCTAAGATAATACTGCGCCCTCTATGGACATTTTCATGTACTAAAATGCCAGTTCTATCAAGTTTCATATAACGAAACCCCGAGTTTAATTAAAGTTGACTTAAAATGCATTGTCGTCTGGAAACACGTAAATAGGGCGTTCAACAAAAGAATGAACTGAAAAATTGAAACGCCATTGCAATACTGGATTTTGCATTTTCCAATTTTTTTCCTCTATAATTTGAGGAAAGTTCCTCTTTAATATTTGAAATCCTTACCTCTGAGAAAATCCATAATTTGCTATCTTGTAGCTCAATGTTACTGAAACATCCTTTCCTTAAAAGATTTGTTTAGGTTTTTTTTTTTTTCCTTTATATGATTTCTATTTTAATCAATGTGTGTGTGTGTGTGTGTGTGTGTCTCTATCTTATATGCGCGCAATTAAATTAGTGATTTAGCTATGGGCTTAATTAAGGTAACGAAATTAAATTAATTATCCTTCAATTGGATTTTCTCCTGCTTGGTATTGTCCATCATTTTATGTTTGTACATGCTCATTCTGCTTGAACTCATAAGTCTTCAGTTAAACAAACTCAAATGTAAACATAAGCCTCATTTCCTCTCTGAGGAATGATTTTTGCTAGACTTTTAATGCTAATCAATAATACGTTTTATTTACATTCTGTACATATGCATTTCTTACAGTTTATCCTTTGTGTGAGAATGTATGAGAAAGATTGCAAGTTCATCTGGCTCCCATGAACGTATACTTCCCAGAATGCATTGCACGCATCCTAACCACACATGCAGTATCTTCCTAAATACTCCCATTTAAAAAGTATAAAGTATTAAAATGGTGGCCCATGTTATTTGCCATAGACATATGGCGCCACGTAGAAGTTAGTTAACATTTATGTAACTAATGGTGCCATTTGGATTTGGAAGCAAACCAGCCAATCACAAATTCATTTAGCTCCCATTAACGTAGGCCTACTTCCCAGAATGCATTGCATGCATCCTAACCACACATGCGATATCTTGCTAACTATATAATCTCATTTGAAAAGAAAAGTAAAGCGCCATCTGGGGAGAATTGTCTTCAACTACAGTTTAGTATTAAATGTCCCATAGGTACATATACCAAAATAGCTGAAAATAGTGTTTTTTTATGGTGCATTATGGGAGTGTTTTTGGGAGTGGAGTATCCACCAAAACTCTACCAAAACTAAAGTAGTAAACCCAATCCCAGAATGCATCAGTGCATCATCAGTATACTTATGAGCAACTATCACTAATCTTGGTTTGTTTAATCACATTCATTCACATTAAAGTTTATTAACTTGATCAATACTCTAGATCATGATCAAAATGCCACTGTAAATGGGGAATTATAATTTTTAATCAATGCCTCCCTCCCACAATGCATCACGATTAAACTTATGAACCAGTTTTCTGGTACTTGTCTGGTATATCATGCATCTTGATCACTATCCATAACTGCTCTGGATCATGATCAAAATGCCACTGTAAATGGGGAATTAATCAATGCCACCGTCCCACAATGCATCAGTGCATCGTGATTAAACATTATATGAGCCAAGTTTCTAGAACCTGTGCAGCAACTAATTATGATTATAAGCTCTTAATCTTGATTTGCTTAATCACACGCGTTCACATTAATATTTATTACCATTATCAATGCGCTGTAAATCATGATCAATGAGCCACCGTAAATGGGGAATTACCATCTTGTTAATCATGGCAATTTGCATGTTTTCATTATGCAAATCAGTGCAAATCTGCCCAGGAAAATTAACTTTTTTTTGCCAGCGACACCTACAGGGAATAATCAGAGAAGAAATCTGTTCCTCCAATTTGTTTTAATTTTCCAAAAGTAACTTCGTAGTCTTTTTTTTAAACTCATTTCTCACTAGAAATAAGACTACTTTTTTAGTGCTTAAACTTATAAAGTATCTTTCACTTGGGACTGAAAAGAGATAAACGTCAGTGTATTATGTAAACTGTGCTGAAATTCATCTTGTACTCTTTATTTTATCATCTTAAGACTTTTTTTCTTGAAAATAGTTTTTTCTAAAAGCATTTTTCTTCAAAGAATGTGTCTGTGCTGATATAGCCTTGTTATACATTATATGACGGAATATGAAGCATTAAAATAATCCATTTTTTATCCCTGATCTAAAAAAAAAACCCTGTTTTTAGCGATTTTTAGTAGCAAGGCCATGTGGAAAATTTTCTTTTTTTTTAAAAAATCATTCTTTGACGTACAAAATGATCGTTAAGTTTTATCATCTTACAATGGACCTCAAACAGAAGATAGAAAAATCCACTTTAAAAGTGTTTTTTTTTTTTTTGTGGCACATTTTCCAGAAAAATATCATGTTTTTAGTTGAACAAATTTTACCTGTGGTATATCCTGTTTGACAAAAGTTTGAACTGGAAAGTAATCGGTTTTATAGACAGTAAACATCGATGGCTTAATTCACAAGTAGCCAATGAGCAAATTTGTCAAAAATGAGATCAGTGAACCATTTGTGATCCTGGAAGTGTCCCTAATGAATCTAAACTTACAGAAATTAATTTAACCAATAATTGTTGAAGTTACAGAAGTGAGGAGTAAGCGAATATCCAACAAGGTATCATTTCTAAAAGTTACAAGTAGCGAATGGTACCATTCGTTAGTTTATCTTTTAAAAATTACTCGAGACCTGGAATTTTATACTAAATAATGGATGTGCAGATGCATTACTTCACACTTAATTTATTTTGCTTTCCTGCAAACTTAATCAAAAGTCAAACTAGCGAATTTGCATTTTTAAGCCTTTGATTTTCTCAAATGACTTAATTAATTTACTAATTTAATTATTTAACAAAAATGAGCACATTCTTTATAAGAGAATAATTCACAAAGTTCACAAAAAATTCACTTAATTCACAAGTGGCGAATGAGCCAATTTGTCAAACATGAGATAATTGTACCATTGTGATCCCGGAAGTGTCCCTAATTAACTTAAAGTTATACCGAAATTAATTTAACCAATAATTGTTAAAAGTTACAGAAGTGAGGATATCCAACAAGGTAGCCTTTCTAAAAGTTACAAGTAGCGAATGGTACCATTCGTTAGTTTTATCTTTTAACAATCTCTCGAGACCTGGATTTTTATTCAAATACAAGTAGCGAATTTGACAATTCTCGCTCATTTTTTGCATTCTTTAAGGAAAACTAATGGATGTGCACATGTGCTACTTCACACTTAATTTATTTCGCTTTCCGGCAAAGTTTATCAAAGTCATACTAGCGAATTTTCATTCCCATATGTAAAAAAATGTATTCGGAATGTATTTCAAAATTTTAAATGCATTTCAAAATACATTTTCAAAATGAAATGCATTTTAAAATACATTTTTAAAGTATGCATTTTAAAATGACATGGTCTTGACCATTCGTTAGTTTATCTTTTAAAAATTTCTCGAGACCTGGAATTTTATTAAAATACAAGTGGCTAAAGTGTCAATTTTCGCTCATTTTTTGCTTTCTTTGTATTCAAAAAGCAAACTAACGAATGTGCATTTTTAAGCCTTTTATTTCTCAGATTACTTAATTAACTTACTAATTTAATTATTTAACAAAATTTAGCACATTCCCTATAAAATATATATATTGTTTTATCTTTTCACCAAATTTCGGCCTTTTAACATTGTTTATTTCTAAATTATACCTTTTTTCCCATAAAAACGCTATTATCTCAAAAGCAACTATTAGCTTATTCGCTACTTTCGAGTTAAGCCATCGGTTTGTCGTGTGAACTAATGTCTTCATAAAAAAAATGACAATTTTAAAAAAAAACTGATTTATTATTTGTTTCTACTAAGTGTTTATTTTCTCAATAAACTATTATTTTTTTAATAATCTTTTTGCAAATACAATGAAATAGCGGGACTTCCAAGAAAACATTTTTTGTTCTTATACTAGCAATGTAATGATAACGTCTTCATGTAACAAGAAATGTTTATTTTGTGTAAGATTTAGAATCTTATTGTTTGCTCTCAGTTTGTTATTTCGTTGTAGGGAGATTGGGGCTGCTTGCTGGGTCTTTGCGTATTATTATTTCACTTTCTCTTAAATCAAAATAAATAACAGCCCCTTTTATTATGTTTTTTTTTTTTTTTGGCTAACAAATTATACGGCTGCTTTTCAAGCTTATGAGAGAAAATAATGATGTCAGGAAACATATAGCTCTATGACAATGATATAAATAGGAAGTTCTCGTTGTTTTTTTATTACTTGGTATATGGAAGTCCATTTTTGCTTGCTATTAAATGCGAGTGATTGGCCCAATTATGCTTTTTATACTCCATTTTCAGACAGTTCTGATTCTAATAACATGACAAAGTATTATGATGGAGATTATACATGGTTTTCTGTGATGAACTTGTTAAATATTGCATTTTTACTCACAAAGAATCCATGTTATTTTTAGCTAAGTATGGGAGTCCATTTTGGCATTGACCGTTTGTGCATTTCTCTAATCTCTATTTTGCCATTTTTGTGCATTTTTTTCTATTTTCAGTTTTGATATTAGTTCAGTATCTTACAAATTTTTGTATGTACATGATTTCGACATTTTGTAACCTACAGATTTTAATTGCATTTTTACTCATAACCAAAAAAAATTAGTTTTTTTTTTCCAAGTATGGATACTATGGAAGTCCATTTTTGCTTCTAAGCGAGCAAACTCATTTGCTTAATTCTAACCCTATTTTCAATTAGTTTCAATCGGTGTAATTTGTGCTGTGATTAGATCATACGCTTTTGTGATCCAGTTCACAAGTAGTTATAATAACTACATCATAGGCTATAACCCAATGGCAAAAATGCGAGCGCAATGCTTTCTGTGCTATTCTGTTAATAGATCATACATTTTTGTTATCCAGTTCACAAGTAGTTCATAACTACATCATAGACTATAACCCAATTGCAAAAACGCGAACGCAATGCTTTCTGTCCTGTCTGTGATTAGATCATACACTTTTGTTATCCAGTTCACAAGTAGTTCATAACTACATCATAGACTATAACCCAACGGCGAAAACGCGAACGCAGTGCTTTCTGTGCTATTCTGTGATATCATTTGGTGCTCTATTTATTTAGGTAGATCACAAGTGGGTAACCCTTTTTAAAAGTTATCTCCACTAGCCAGACGGGTTCTACATGGAGGACGGCAGTCCCCCCCAGAGCTCCATAGAATTCAATATAATTTTGGATCCAATGGGTTGAGGGGATTTAACCCCCAAAATTCACTCCCCCTTCCCCCTGGGTCCCACCTATGGTTACCTCGCACTATGATCCTGCACACCAAAACGACAGAGACTACTGCAAAAACGTTTCAGCTTCCGGCCATGTAACCAATTGGTTACACGGTCATAACGCCAAAATACGCGTTTGCAGAAAAGTTGCAGTTATGCAAAGTATCAATATGCACATTTCTGTTCAGATTTGTTTATAACACTATAACCCCAAGCAAGAAATCTGGTAATTTTGGGTTTTTTCCCCAAATATGGAAGTTCATTTATGAATCAACTCAAAATTGGCTCGTTTTGTGCATTTCCAAACCATGTTTAGACATTTTTGGTTTTGTTTTGGCAATTTTTACTTCTGCATTTGCTTATTACATATTATTTTCCCACGCAAAATAACAATACTGTTATTCAGAAATTTTAAAAAAATCCTCCCTTGTGATCTAAGATTCTAAGTAGTCTATTGAGGCGATGATGCTAGCTGTTGACTTCCTGTGACTTTTTGTTTACTTCCGCATTCCATTCATAACACTGACTATATTGATAGATTCTATTGATAGATCTATAATTGATAGATTCTATATTGATAGAATTCTTCTTTCATGATCTTCATGAAAATGTCATTTCTATAGAAACCTTGCATTACTATATCTATATCCTCATTTATATGCATGGATCCTAAAAAGTTCCAAACATTGTCTGAGCCTGCAGACTAAAATGCATTAACAATGTTTTTTGTTTTTTTGGGAGGTCTAAATCAATAAATATTTACGAAAAATAAAACCCAAAATAGACAAAGTTTGAATTTGATATTCTATAAAAATGTAAATGCGTTTTTGTTTTTTTTCTGATTTTTTTTTCTGCATATTTATTGAAGTTTTTCATTTAAAGGGGCAGTCCCATCTTACCACAAACATTTTTTTTTGCAAGATAGATGGGGGAAGACAAGAAGAGCGTATAAATTGAAATTTAATTTCAATGGTTTAATTCAGAAGTGACGAATAAGCCAATTTGTCAAAAATGAGATTGTAGCCTACCATTGTGATCCTGAAAATGTCCCTAATGAACATAAAGTTACAGAAATTAATTTAACCCATATTGTTAATGTTACAGAAGTGAACAGTAGCGAATATCACTAGCTGTCATTCCTAGAAGTTAGAAGTGGCGAATGGTGCAATTCGTTAGTTTACCTTTAAAAAAGTTATCCAAACCTGGATTTTTATTAAAATAAAAGTAGCGAATATAACAATTTTCCCTCTTTTTTAATTTTTTTAAATTTAATATAGGCAAACTAATGGATGTGCACATGCGCTACTTCACACTTAATTTATTTCGCGTTCCTGCAAAATCAATCAAAAGTCAAATTAGCGAATTTGCTTTTTTAAAACTTTTTTTTCCTCAAATGACTAAGGGCCGGTTTCTCCAACAATAGTTAAAATTTATCTTATTAAAAGTTAAAATTAATCTTAGATTTCTTTTAAATTCCTGAATTTTCATTTGCCCAAATCAGTCACATGTTTGGGATAATCTGTGATTAAGACTTTAATGTTGTTGAGAAACTAGCCCTTAATTAATTTACTAATTTAATTATTTAACAAAAATTAGCACATTATCTATAAAATATATATATTGTTTCATCTTTTCTCGAAAATTTCCGAATTTTAACATTGTTTATTTCCAAGTTATACCATTTTTCTATAAAAACGCTATTATCTCAAAAGCAAATTTTGGTATATTCGCCACTTTTGAATTAATGATAATAATAATAATTTATAATTACCATTTATTAATTTTTGAAACATGCCAATGTGGGTAAAAATCTCCATGGTTGATAGCAGCCATGTTGGGAGTCATTTTGTCAAATCCCTCTAGTAATAAACTTGATGTTTGTACAAGTCTTTGCGTAAAATAAAATGCACATAACTATTCCATAGCGATAAAGTGAAGCCAAATCGAACCCTTGCAGGCAGCGCCATTCTGCCTAGGTGGGGGACTATAGCTTTTGTGACTGTGAGGCTATTCGTATACATGTTCAAGCCTGCTTGGAGGCTAAGAAATGCATTAGATTTTCCTGCCAATTCTGCAATTTTTATTTCTGCTGAAATATTTGAATAAAACCGAGATTATTCAGGAATGAGTCTTGGATATATAGGGATGTAAAAATTGTAATGTGTGATATCTAAACTGCATTCTTGGAATAAATCAAGGAAAAGGCGTTGATGCTGTTAAATATGGAAGCCCCCGTTGAGCCAGTTTTGAGATGCTTCAGGAAACGAGTTTAAGCAAATTTTTAGGAAGGTTTTCTGATGAATAAATCATGCATTTTTTCAACGACTCTTGGGTCGTAGTAAGCCAACCAATGCCTTGCAACTTTCATGCTTTTTTTTTTTGTTTTTCTTTGTTCGCTGCATATCTATGGTACCATGGTATTGGTCGTTCTGTTTAATCTGAACCAAGGTTCAATGTTGACCAAGCTGTATGTATTCTGGCCAAGCCTGGTTATATGTGCAGGGTGTCTGGCCGTCTGGAAAACCTGGAAATATCATGGAAATTAGTATTGTCTGGAAATGTCAGGGAAATGTCATGGAAATTTAGTCTGCGTCTGGAAAATCTAAATAA
>JAQIXP010003564.1:0-12837 GCA_034700285.1 Proteroiulus fuscus
TACGCTACTGGGATATGCACATGCGCCACTTCACACTTAATTTATTTCGTTTTCCTGCAAACTTAATCAAAGTCAAACTATATATAGCTAATGTGCATTTTTAAGTCTGTTATTTCTCAAATTGCTTAGTTAATTTACTAATTTAATTATTTAACAAAAATTAGCACATTTCCTAGAATATATATTTTGTTTTATTTGTTCACCAAATTTCAGCCTTTTAAAATTGTTTATTTATATAAAAGTTATACTTTTTTTCCATAAAAACACTAATATCTCAAAAGCAACTTTTGGCTTATTCACTACTTCTGAATTAAGCTAACGATATATCAATTGTTCAGGATATCTAACTTTTTAAAATGAATACTGATACTGTGAATACTATATGTTCCAGTAAAAAGTAATAAAACTCCAGTCGTCAGATGGCGCTTAGAAAAAGCAAATAGCAATAGGTTTAAGGGTCACGCAATTCTCCCATGATTCCTCTGGAGAATAATACACATCCATATAATAACAAATGGCTGTGTATCGAATCGTTTTGTATAGACACCAAAAGAGGATAGGCCTATTTATTGTTGCAAATTGACCCTTGTCCCACCCCCAAATATTTCGTTTATGATCATTTAAATTATTCAACATCACAATGGGACCCGATGCGAGCATTTGCTGCAAATATATATCAAAAATCGTTGGAAAACGTTAAGTACAAATCCATGTTGAGGAGGAAAGTTTGATGGATGAGGTCAATTGACAAAGACTGAAGACAGACATTTTTTTCCCAATCCCAAAATGCATCTCATACAAGATTTCAAAAGGTAGATAAAATGCAGGAGAAGTTCACAATCTCAATGTGCACAAAAAGACCAGATATTTTCGACCAAAAATATAATAATATCGTGTTTGGGGTTTTCTTATTCATTGATTGAATTCTTCAGATAAAGGAAGCATGCACTTACAAACTACCGCCATTTTCTTCGAAGTCATTATTCAATTTTTAAAAATGTATCAAAATATTTCAGAAAATATCTGCCAATTAAAAAATACAGGAATTTAGATAAAGAAATACATTTTGATTATTTTGTTCAGGGAAATTTTTATTTGGTCAGGGAAAAGTTTATTTTTGTCAGAAAACAACGTAATGGAAATTTATTATTTTGATCAGGATAAGTCGTGGAAAATGATTATTTTGGTTTGGGAAATTTTATTTTGGCCAGAAAAGGTCAGGAAAAGTTTTATTTTCATTAGGGAGCATTTCATTTTGGTTATTTGGTTTTGATTATAAATTGAAAAAATATGAAAATATTTGTATAAAATAATTTTTTGAAATATACGCACATTTTTAAAGGGAAAATTTTCACTACGTAATAAAATTATATTTAAATGAATTAAGAGAAAGTGATAATATAATAAATTCAGTATTGTTATGTGATGCAAGCTTACTAAGAGTAAAGATAATGATTTTGTGAAAAATATTGGCCAGCTATGGCATCCATTTTTAACTCAGAAATCTAAGAGAATTCTCTCCAAATTAAAATTAAACTTAACATTGTAAAAATTGTACATTTTTTAAACACATTTTATTCTTTTTTATGCATTATTATTGCATAGAAGGAAAGTGAAGCCAGAAATGAATGATGCCAAAGGTGACCCTTTCTCCCGGTTACGAACAGATGGCGCTGATATTTCTGAGATTTTAAAATTCAGGTATTCCTGAGATCAGACAATATGACGCTGCCAATATTTTACATAAAAATTGTCACTATAAACTTTCACCAATTAAAGCTCACCCGCATGAACCATGACGTCATTCATTATTTGCAAGGATTCAGATCTTAAATAACATTTTTAAAAAATGGAAACTTAATTGTCATTATTTTTTAACTATATACTAACCACTCTTAATCATACTTCATATATATGGGTTAGTGGTATGCATGGGCCTGCCAGGAATTTGGGTAAATATTTCTAGGGGAACAAGATGCCATAATTGCAGAAAAATATTGTTGTAAATTTTTAAATATTATAAATGTCTCTGTCTTATAAATTCCATAAAGTAGCATGCATTTAAGCTGTTTTTCATACGTTATTTGTGACCTGTCTAACTAATTTCCCACTGGCCATCTCTTAATCATTATTATTCATGAATTTTCTTTGAATTTTTCACCGAGCTAGGCATTAATTGATGCTTTTTCCCCCTCTTTTTCTCCAAGAATTTTTTTCTTCTAAATGAGATGATAATTTGTCAGGTTACAAGAATTTTTTGGACAACTTCATTTCCTAAGCATAATATCTTTTCTTGAAATTGTTAACTCCTTTCGTACCTGTTTTGTGGGCGAAAGGATTCTTGCTCATATACAACATTAACCCTAATGTAATCCATCGCATGCCCATTTATCATAATTTTAATTTTTAAACTTGTGTATTTTCAAAATGAAAATGAATAATTATAAAAGTTTAACTTTCCAAAAAGTCCACTGATTTGTTCATTTTGTGTAAACTTTTGCATTTTTTTCCATTTTTAATATTTAAGAAAAATGGATTCTTTTTCCCAAAAAATAAATAAAATTGGGCATTAACACATAGGTTATTTTCAACAAAGACTTTCTTTAAGAAAGTAGTCTTAGCCCTTAGAGCAATAGGTAACCTTTTCATTTAATACTTGCAGCTGGTGGAAAAAGCAGGAATAAAAAAAGTTGTTTTTGTGTGGTCTAGCACTTAAAAATGTATAATCTTGTATTTGTCAAATAGTCTATTATACTGATCCATATTATGAAGAAATGCAGTGCAATAGGTATTATTTACTTCCAAGAAAAATAATAATAAAAAAGTAAATTAAAGAAAATAGTGATTATAATTCCTATAGTCGTATAATTAAAGAAAAACCACCACGAATTCAATAAGAAATTGCTTGCCCTGATTTAAAACACTATCTGGTTATTTGGCATTCTGGGATTTTGGTTTTTTTATGTCAAACGAATGACCCTTATGACCACTCAACGCAGAACTCATTTTTAAGTTTCTGTTTTCACGAATTTTGTTTTCTATAATAGCATAATGAAATACACATAAGCTGCAATATAATGCTCATGAATCAGACCTTAGAACTTCAATTAAGTTTTAAAAATCGTAAATGGATGCTTAAAATCGTTAAAAACAAGCATTTTATGCCACTAAGGAAGCACTTGAGTTTGACCTTAGAACACAAGGCGGCCATATTTTAATGTTACAACTTTCCAAACTCAAAGGCCTTATTCCATGAATTTGGTTATTGAAAATTTTTAATTAAAACTCTGTGAAATAGTTTAAAACTTAAAAGCGAGTCTCTCTTCATGGCAACATAGGTTTAAGTGGAAGGCATTAGAAAAATTATTACATGATAACAAAATAATATTGCAATTCAGAAATTCAAGAAAAAACAAACTGGACATAGTGCCTGCTGGTCGGTCCACTGAACAGAGTCAGCCAATAAATTCGTGTGAATCTTGTGCTAAATTGGTTTCAAATCAAGTACTTCGGGCAAACAGGAAACAATAGAAGTACCACCAGACGGTGGCAATTTGGCCACCAGGGTGCTCTAGTATATTCTAAAACCATGGATTAAATTCATGTGCAGCGCCATGCTTTCCACTAGTGGTGACCGTCCAGCAAATGTCAAAATAAACTGTACAAGTTCTCAAGTAATTCATAACTATCTGTTAGTACCTCATTGAAAGTGTCATTTTTCGTTAAAGGGAAAGTCCCACTTTGAAAGAAGTTGGTTATAGGAAGAAGAGCATGACAAATTATAAAATGTATGGAAATTCAAATTTGATTTGAGCTTATACCAATCAATAAATAAAATGATTTGTATACATGAATTTTGTTGAAAATTTAAAGCCCAAATGGGCGCCATTTTATTGATAGTATGTAGCACCCTCTACTGGATAAAAGGCATCAGCTCTCATGGAATGTCTGGCATAACCACTGGTGAAACCAAGTTGATCCACAGATGCACGTCCAAGAGGGCGCCACCAACTGTCAGTTTCTGCTAAAATGTATGGAAAAATGGCGTTTGTCATGTATTTGACAAAACATCGTAATTTCTTCACTATGGAAATTAGTTCAATTATTGTTGGCACTACCACTCATAGCTATTAAGTGATTACAACTTCAATATCACTTGTTGAAAGTGGGACTTTCCCTTTAATTTTTATCTACTCTACTCTTTATAGCCTTTACCGAATTTTCCACAAAATCAGGATCTATCATCAAGACCCCGACAAATTGCTGTAATTTTGTCCTTTTTTTTAGAAATCACCACATAAATTGTGCAGCAAGCATGCAAGTTCTACATTTGGGGCAAGGTCAGTTCACTTCCGGTTGAGAAACTCATAAAAAGTATCCAATTTAATTAAGTTTGAGTAATTAAATGAGTTCCAAATGACTGCATTTCATTAATGATCTCGACTAAATGCGTTGAACTATTCATTAAAAGCATTCGTGTCAATTGTGAGGAAAATATATTCATAAGAAAATATCCAGTTACTGAAAACACATTTAAAAACATCGACTCCAAGTGTTTATTTTGATGGACAAAATTCTCACGTTTTGTCAAAAACTGACCCCTCGTGGTATTTTCTAGCAATTCATTAGGGAGAGTGGGGATAGGAAAAGTTGGATAAACGTAATTGTGTAATAGTCACTTCAGGACCTTAATTGTGAGGTCATAAATAATTAAAGCAGAATCGTCAAAGATGCTCTTAGACCAAATGACCAAAAATTATCATTTCCATAAATATTACATTTGTTATTCTGATAGAACACGAACGAATCCATTCATTAAATATTATTATTCAGAAACATTTTCCATGATATTTGTTATAATTGGTGCAATTTGTCAATGCTGGTCCAGTTGGACGTCTTATTACTCCATCATTTATCATCGAATCCATCGTTATCTTTTCGCGAGTCATGCAATTCACTTTTTTGCACCCTGAAAAGGTGTACCATGAAAAATGCCTTTAATTCCGCGGCATAATTTACAAAAAATGTATGGAAGGTCGGGTGGGAGTGACCATAAGTCATAACACGATAGAATAATCTAGAACATTGTCAAAATTTGCTGGAGAGTGGCACAGTTTCAATTGAAATGGACTTCTAAATACTGCAAATTCTCTTTGAAAGCAGCTCACCAGTGACCATACCAGAAGCAAATCGAACAAACATTTTGGGAAAATACTCTCACCAGGTGCCAAATTTAGCTATACACTCGAAACCTATACTACGAGACTGCTTCATTTCTCCTTGTTTGCATGCAGCAATATCAAACTTCAACAGTTGGTTCTCCGAATAGAAATATTAATAAAATTGGTTAACTTACCAATTGATGCATATTAAGCTGTGGTCTTCTTTTTTTGGTAAAAAAATGTCCAATTTCTGTTTACTTTTTCTCCATCCCAACTGTTATTGTTACATTTCGTCTGCACCGGTATGGGAAGTGACGTCACTGTATGTGGGGTGAGTATTCCATTGGAAAATGCTGATGCTGCTTTCGTGATAGAGAGCGGCCATTAGAGTCCTATAAAAAAAATGCACACTAGTATTGAAACCAATTATAAAACTAATGTGTTCATTTACAATTAGAATCAAAAGTATCCAATAATTTAGCAGCTCAGTAAGAATATTAGCAGGGTTAAATAAAAAAAGAATATATTAAAAAAGTCCCAATAAATACTTTCTTATAAAATTTAAAACCTGTTGGCAATAATATAATAATAACTACGTTTGCCAAATACATGTAAGGCGCCATTTTACTATAGATTTTAACAGACATTGCAAGTTGGTGGCTCCCTCTAGGACACGTATGCCTATGTATTTCATGAGAGCTGATGCCTTTTATCCAGTAGAGGGAGCTATATACTGTCTGTAAAATGGTGCCATTTTGAGCTTTGTTATATTTTCATCCAAATCCATTCATGTATTCAGAACATTTTATTTAAGATGGGTATAGGCTCAAATCAAATTGGAATTTCCATGAATTTTATAATTTTTCATGCTCTACTTCCTACAACCTATATTCTTTCAAAGTGGCACTTTCCCTTTAAGAGATTGCTACTTTCATTTAGGCAGAACCAATTAGGTAGGTAGGAAAAAAAATTAATTTTCCATTTACCCATGACCTTTAATAAATTACATAGAAATGTAACACTATTCAGAAAATCCCAACCTTTAAAAGCATTCCTTATTTAATAAATTAAATTCGAAGTAAAAAAAATTCCCATTTGTTTTTTATCAGAACTGTCCAGACTGTACAAATGGCCTAATGCTTTCTGAAATATGTTACATCTACTTCCAGGTTGTTATACAAAAATACCCACACCTGACATTAAAAACCATAAAATTGTCATAATATAGCTTCCCCAATGCATTTCTTTCACTATAGTAATTTATTTGAGAATGAAAGACGGGACAGATTCTATGAATTAAAACTTTCTGTAGTGTGTTACACCGCCTTCGCGATTTCCATTAAAAAGTCCAGATGTTCCTAGTCAATAAATAACTAGCAAAACGGCGTTCCATACTCGCAAATATTCCTACCACATAAATCTGTCTGGTTATCAGGCATATATGCCTGACTTCCATTTGGCAGAAGTTAGACTAAAGTCCTTCTAAAATGTCTATTAAATTAAGCAGAATTTCTACATAGTATAAGTAAGGCCTATTACATCATTTCATAAGACTACTTAATAACTTCAAGATTTATGTTGTCTGAATATTCAAAGTTCAAGACTTGAAAGAAGTTCATCATCAAGACCATAAATAATTATGAAAGCTCTGAAGCAAGTTATTTAAAAATTATGACAAAAAAATTACAAAAAAAGAGAGAAAAATTTATATATGGTGTCAGGCAAATCTCCATTTAATTTAGGGATTTTTTATTAAGGGCAGCCATTAAGGGTGGTCCATATATATTCCACAACATAATTAATTACCTCACGTAGCTATTCTGCAGCTGGTTTATTACAATAAGCATCAGCAACAAGTTTATAAAAACAATTGTAAAATGAACTAAAAGTGCATGTAATACAACAATAAAATAGAATTCACACTATTGTGGATTTTTTAAAGCAAATTTGGGAGAATATTTTGACACAATTTTTTTAGTTTTAACTTTTGGGGATTTTAGCACTAGAGCTATACTTAAACTTAATGCAGAATATCCAATGTAAAATTTCAAAAGTAATAACAAAATCCGCAGAAAAGCATGTACTGTAATGCCAATTAAAGCCAAAATATTTTCTTAGTAACTTTATGGATTTTATTAACATTTTTCGAAGCATTTGTAACGCACACCAGAAAGTGTTCTGCAGGGCAAACTTATAAAAAATCTTTCAATGTGGTCAAAAGTGGTATATATAGCTATATATATTCCTTATAATTTTTGGAAGTATTTATAACACACAACAGGCAGTGTTCTGAAATCAAAATTTAAAGGGAAAGTCCCACTTTGTAACAAGTGATTTTTAAGTTGTTCACACTTACTACATATGAATGGCTGTGACAAGAATATAAGTGCAGCAAAGTTTCCATTACGAAGTTTGCCAAATACATATTAGGCGCCATTTTTCCATAGATTTCAGCAGATACTGAAAGGTGGTGGCGCCCTCTATAGGACATGTATGTCTACGTGTTTCATGAGAGCTGATGCCTTTTATCCAGTAGAGGGCGCTACATATTGTCAGTAAAATGGCGCCTATTTTGGCTTTATATTTTCAACCAAATCCATGTATTCGGGACATTTTATTTAATGATTGGTAGCTCAAATCAAACTGGAATTTCCATGAATTTTATAGTTTTTCGAGCTCACTTTTTTCAAAGTGGGACTTTCCCTTTAAAAAAATGTATACATATTGTTCATATTTGATATTTTCTTAAAAAAACTTGTAATTCAGTCCCAAAAGTTTCTGTAAAAAATTAAAATGCTTAGAAATAAGGGAGATTTTCAAAGATTTGACATTTTCAAATGAACCTCATCAAAAAAATCTAAAAAAAAATGGCAATTTTTCTTCTTAACTCGCATGCTGCCTATTTTAAAAAAAATCTCACATACTGTAGTTACAAAATGCAATTATCCATTGTGTATAATGCACAACACTTGCAGGCACACAATAACAACAAATGTTTAGGTTTCAATATTACCCAGGCTGCACCTGGTCTATTGGGTCTATTGGCAAACTAATAAAGTGAGCCAGAAAAAAAAAATTAAGATTGGATTTAAACATGCAAAGTGCCGTGCGTAAAAGCACTTCATAAAATTACAACCTGCCCTGGCATATACACACATAAAAACATTTCAGTTCTGTGTATTAAGCCTTGTATATTGCGGAATAAATAACAACGAAAACAAGAGAAGTATTTTCCTCGCATTCATAATACATTATAATTGAACCACTTTTTAAAAAAAAAAAATATACATAATAATAACAATAACCATAAACGGCTTTTAATTATTCTGGATGAAAACACTGCTTTGAATTATTAACTAGTGATAACGTCTCTCAACGCCATTTAATATCAAAAAAGAAAATGTGAAAAATCCATCGAGATTCAGGCGGTTCATATATCCAACGTCCATTTTAATTTAATTCTGAGAGTATAAATTAAAAGGGACAAAGTAGTTCTAGAACATCATGAATAATGGAGTAGTAGTGCCAAAATTATACTCCCTAATTAACCTATCAGATTGAGTGTATGTGCGTAGGGTGTCTAGAAAGTCATTAAAATGAGTGCAAATACTTTTGGGACACCAATGTATACATATGAACAGAGGTTATTGGTATTTTCTCGTTAAAACTGCACTCAATTGATCGACCAGGTTGCACAGATGACGTCTAATTAATCGATTCGCTCATAGAAATATGTGCAGGATTAATAATGCCATTTCCGGTCACTTCGCAGAATTATTTTCGGACATTGAAAATGTCAAAATGGATTTCCTCTATGGCCGTTGCATATTTGATGACTTTAGTTATAGATTAGCATTGTATTTGATGTAATTGTTTTCGAATTATGCTAATTCTGTAAATTTCTGTCAACATTTATTTGTCAGAATTTCTGAAGAGATAAAACACAGCAAAATGCATGCATAGGCCTATTTACTTTGTTATTAAGTTTGGGTTATTTAGCTCTTTACTAACGGGTCATCCATCAATTTCGTCACGAATTCCCAGGTTAATATGGCTTCTTTTTCAATTCTTAAAACTGTGCAAATTAATTTTTTTTTCTTAATTTTAAATAACCAAACTATAATGCAGAAATTTATAAATAAAAAAATGTATGAACTGAGATACTGAGACCTAAAGGGTTTTGTTCCAATGAAGTCACAAGTTTTAAATAATGAACATTTCAAAATAATTCCGAGATCGTTGCATTGAGTAATTTGAGTACAAACAGTTATTTTAAGTCCAAATAGAAAAAAATTTGTCCAGAACAACAAAAGTTTACAAAACTTATAAATAAAAGTGTATGGTAAAAGGCTAAAAGCATTAATCTATGAAACTTACATTAAAGGGACAGTCCCAACTTACCTCAAGCATTTTTTGCAAGAAAGAGGGAGGAAGAAAACAAGAAGAGCGAATAGAAATTGAAATTTAATTTATAATTATCATTCAATAGTTATTAATTTTGAAACATGCCAATGTGGACAAAAATCTCGATGGTTGACAGTAGCCATGTTGGGAGTCATTTTGTCAATCCCTCTAGTAATAAACTTGATGATGTACAAGTTTTTGCGTAACAGAGAATGCGCATAACTATTCTATAGCAATAAAGTGAAGCCAACTTGAACCCCCTTTGCACGCAGCGCCAGTCTGCTTGGGTGGAGGGACTATTATAAAGATGGCGCCTATATCCTCTTTTTTGGAAACCTCGTGATTTCTGAATTACGGTAGGTGAATTGCAATAAGACTGCCCTTCTCTATTATTAATAATCTTAATTTGAAGATTCATTTGTCACAAAGTGGGACTGTCCCTTTAATAATATCCAAAACAAAATTAATTTTAAAATAATTTTATCCTGTTATAAACTTTTGATGGCTAAGTCCCTGATAATAATTAATAAAATTAAATAGTTACAGATTGTCAACTGTAAGACAGACTTTTTTTTAAAAATAAAGAGAAAATTAAATACTTTTTAAAAAATAAATGTTTAAAAATGGCCGTTTGCATTCACGTTTTTCGAATCCCAAATGCATGCAGGACAACAACACCATGCACTAGCTAACAAAGACTGTCCACTTGACCAAAAAGACTTTTCAAGTCCAATGACGAATGGTTATTTGAAAACAATGCATATGGCAGTTGAATTGAAAGTGAAAATGAAAAGTGAATTGAATTTAGGTCTGGACGTCAGGTCCAGCCTCACCCTCCCTCCCTTCCTCCTCTAAAACAACATAAATCAGTCGTTTGTCAATTCCACAACATACATGCATCCATTGTTGTTGTTGTCATAGGCACATTGTAAAATGCAAAAGACAAATGAGGGCGCTGCAACCGATGGCTTCTTCAAAACTTGAGAATGAATTAGATGATTAAACCCTAGGGTCAATCCATATTCCAATTTTACAACTTCATTTTTATTCACCGCAAACAACAACAACAACAGAAACCACAGTCAATAATAATAAATAGCATTATAATATATGCACACGCGTGCCACTCACTTATTCATTTATGCACAGTGGAAATTGGAACGAAATGCAACGGCGCTACCACATGTGGCCTTCCAATATGTCTGTCTATCCTCAACTCACTAAACGATTTTTTTTTATTAAAACATATTAATCTAATCATGGCATATATGTAGTCAAGAAAAACTGACCACTTATCAGTCGGATAGTCCCTAAAAAATGCGTTTTATTAGATTTACACCCACGTTGCTTTGAGGTCGCTCATAAATTTCATCATGCTGAGCGTGAGTGGGTGGTTAATTTTGACATAGCGTTATGGGGAGGGGGTGCTTGCCATGTAACCTATGTCACGCATTAGAACTTCCTAATTTCACCGCTAGCATATGCAAATTTGTCTCATTGTGCCTTTGTCAGGTTCTCAGTTCACAGCTAAACAAATGTGCAAAATGAAAGTTGGGGAAAGGGGAAATTCTGGGGTCAAATATGGTCATTATCAACGGAATGATGTCCAGCTATAAGCAGTCCTCTCTCTCCCAAGGCTACTTTGCGTGCCCAACTTGACCACCACAAGCCAGCTGAATTAAGGACTCAAGATTTTGTTTACGCTAAAATCAAAATTGTTTCCAAGAAATATGTTTGTTATTTGGGCATTTGGCTACGGCCCGTTTCGCCTTTTCCCGGTTCGCCTTATCCTATCTTACTAATGTAAATTGAAGGCGAAAGGGGAATCATAGTTTTTGAATTTTAACATGGAAGTGAATGGAAAAAGGCGAAAAGGGAAAAGGCAAAACGGGATGACACGGGGCATTTACTTAAGAGTTATTAATAGGACCTGTTTTCGTTTTCCTTATCTGATTTAACTTAAAGAGTCCTTGACTGTCCAGCTGGTCATTATTAAGCCATATTATTGACATAGGTGCAATGCACCTGAACCACCTTTAGAACCCCAAAACTAAGTTATCATAAATAATACCTTGGTCAAATATTTGCTATTTTATTAAAGATGGTACTGCATTGCAAAATGTACTAAAAACAAGTGTATATTATAAACAACACCTGAAAACAGGCTCGACCTTTGCCTTATCGCATGACATGACCCTACACCCCTATTACACTGCGCCCCAAAAACTGCGACACTGACTTATTATATACAAATCCACGCATATTTTACTTAAAATCAATTTACAAATGATTTTTCCCACATTTTTGGCTGGATTTTTTTTTTATCCATATACTAGAATAGGCCTATTATACGAGTACAACAAGAATGGCAAACATCGTCCAAAAAAGGCGTCATGGAATTGAATGACTTTTCTCACACATACATCATACAATACATCATACAACGAGCAAAAGGCCTAAATGCATTTTTCCTATACACCAATGTATTTTTATATTTATTGCTGTTGCACCTGAATACCTTTTCCACCTGTTTTCCATTATGTACGCTATTATCATCTGACATTTTTCTTGCCAAAATATATTATACAGCTTCTAACGCAAATCGATTGTAGGTTTACGACTTTGGATTCCCATTGGATATCTGGTACAGGTACCTTTATAATGTACTTCGAATTAGGGCCCGGGCCTTTTCATACTAAAATCGGTGTTGAGATTGGGAGCTTTTATTCACGATTTAACATCACCAGGAAGAAACTTATAAGATGCAAGTACCATTACAGTAGGCCTAATCCATTCCAACTTTATAAGCATGCAAACATGTATAAGGGAGCATTCAAATATTCTGTAATTTTTACCTTGCACAACTGCATTGCAAATCTTCCATTATAATTTTGAAAACTATATAGTTATATACTATATTTTAACAGTTATTATTTTTCATCAGTTAAAGAGTATAGGCTACTATATCCATAATAATTCAGACTTATAAAAAAGCAAATTGCTTTGTAGGCTTACTGTTCCCATAACTTGAAGAGAATTTCTTTCAAAAAAACATTCGCAAAAAATCCCATTTTTTTCTTGAGACAAATTTACATTAAACATATAGCTTCAAAACAGTTCAAATATGAAAATTGTTATTTTATACGCCTGTAGCATGGCCTATATATAGGGTTGCCATAATTGCCAAGTAACGATACGGGACATATGAGGGGGGAGGGGGTATAAAAAAAATAAAACTGAATAACAATAAAGCCTGTCATTTTGGGGGAAA
>JAQIXP010003565.1:0-12836 GCA_034700285.1 Proteroiulus fuscus
GTCCCTTTCAAGTCATTTCTTGTTCCCTGAAGCAATTAAATTGTTTCCTTACAAATTCATCTTTTTTTTCCAACAAATTATGTAGGAAATCGCGCAGCAGGCATCATAAGCCCAAAGATTTCTCAGCAGACATTCTCTCTCTAATAGGATTTTTTTTAGCTTTCCATTTTTTAGCCCCATCAATAACATGTCAGCTCTTTTTATATAAGTAACGCTTGATTTTTCGTTCAAATTTTGCTCTAGCTATTTTTTTTTATTATTGCGATTGTCAATTGTGACACTTTGGTATAAAAAAGCTTGTTACTGCGATCCGTCTTTTATATCATTCAAATCGAAAAATTACTGAACTTTTGAACAAATTGCATACGTGATAGATTTTTGCTTTATTACGGTCTAGACAAGATTTTATACTTTTTAAAGAGGAACCTTTTTTCTTTCCATTGTTTTCCAAAGATATAAATATACTTTCATGTCATCATCACTGCAACGCAGTATCTATACAGCTGTATTTGCAATATTGGAATGGTTCTGAATTACCTTAGTAACATAGCATATCGATAGAGGGCGTCTTATTTTCATAAGGATAACTGCAAGATTGACTATACCATTGCAGTGGTTTTGCTGTAATGCTAACCAAGGCATTTTTAACCCTTATTATAGCAGGGAGATTGTTTGAGGTATATACTCAACGTTTTTATTCACTGCCAGAGAAAATGGTGGAAAATTCACATTCGGAACTCTGAAATTCTTTCTGTAAACGTTGAAATTTTTCAAGCTACATCAAAGTACCTTGTCTCGCGGTCGACAATTTTTGGTATGAAATATTATGAGATATTTACTAGTTTTTTATGTCTATCTGACAACTATAATATATTGCGAGGTTTAGTATTATTAGTATGAAAAACTGTAATATTTAAACGACACCAGCTGTCATCCAATTTCATAATGTAGCTGTCGTGCCTTTTTTGAAGTCAAACTCTTTTTTATTTGTCAACTTTTTTGTTGCTGCTCCTTTCTTTTTCCCAACATATTACAAGCTGTTTGTCAATTTAAAAAAAAAATTCTGAATAATGATTCTTTTGTAGTATAGGGTATACATTATAATAGTTGCCGCATTGCAGTCGTTTCCTAAGCGCATATAAAGTTGTTTTTGATAATTGAAGCGCGTTTAGCATAACAAATTTTACTTCATTTAATGCCATCAAAAGTACCATTCATTAGTTGTCAAGCTAAAGTAAGATTCCTCATAGCTAATGATGGCTTATTTAAACTCATTATACAATTAATCTAAACATTTACGTATAAAATAATAAAGTGCTGACTTACCCAAATATTTGTAAATGGAGTTCACGATTTCTTGCTGTAAAATGTCTGGAATCCCAAAGTGTCCGCTCGATCCCATTGCACTTAAAGGCCTTTTCAAATATACATTTGGTACACCTGTATGAAAGAATCAATTATTAGAATTTTTATTTTGTCAAATTGCTTTCAAATTAAGACTAATTTCAGGTTGCAAACTAAATCATCGTTTTTTAAATGTGTAGTTGGCAATCTGTGCGTACGGACTTTAAAATACATTCTGGGCATTGCCGCCAAGCGTTGGATAGTCAGCTATAAATGGGTTATCGATTCGCTGAAGGCTGGTAAAGCAATGCCAGAAGTAAGTTTTGTGTCTTCGATTATTACAGTAGTTTGTGGAAAAGACAAATTTTAACTAAAATCTGTTTTATCTTTAGGAAAACTATGAAGTTGTTGGAGATACAAATGATGGGCTTCACTATGGACCACGCAAGGCGCGTACTGACACTGGAATTCCCCTACTGTCTGATTACGAAATTTGCTTAATAAATCCATTTACAGAAGTCACGAAAGGTAAAAGCATACACCCACTTACAAGAAACTATTTAAAATAAAGATTAACATTTATTTTTTGTTTTTTGAGCAGATCAGATAAAATTAATTTTGTACCACACTGGCGCAACGTACATACATAACCCAGAAAACTTTATGCCAGACAACTTTGGCAAGAAACTTATTATCTGCGAAAACCAATTCCACACAAGAAGCGAGTTTGAAGGTAAGCATCAAATTTTTAAATTAAAACCAAAAACTATAATCCAGTCAATTTAAAAATTTGATTTTTGTTTTCCAGATATCATTCAAAAATATAAGGTAGACGTTGTGTCAAGAGATTGGCTACTGGACTCTACAGCTTCTTACACAATCCAAGCCACCCAATTATATGGCATTAAATAAAAATTTCTAATATTTTCTTTTTGATTCCCTGCATGCTATTCTAATAAGAACCTTACCAAGCTTGCTTTTTTTCTTTTTTATTTAATCCTGCCTTTTTTATACTGGTACTTTAGATTTATTAAAATGAAATATAATTTAGCAAATAAAAATATATCTGGAAGCACAATTAGTCTTATTATCCATTTTCTATATAGTTAATAGTGCGCCCTCCAATGACAAGCTAAATAAATATACAATTCAAGTCAAACAATGTTTTTTTTAATTAGGATTTTTTTAAGTTGGGTGGAAGTTTACCAATGCTATCATGGACACAGACAATTTTTTTTTCAAAGCTAATCCTTTGTGTATAATTAAATGCTGTTTGTATACTGTCCAGAGGGAAAACAAATTGGCTCATGTGCTGTTACAAAGCATCCCTGTTCAACATTCTTACTTTTGAATAATAAAATATTTTTTTCTCAGTTTATCAGAAGAATTATTGTGTGGAATTGGCTTATTCTCAAGGAGGCTTATTCTCCATTTTTGTGTCCATCACTCCAAAAAGTTCAAAAATTGATTCAATTTTGGGAAGTAATCTGTCATTGAAAATGATTTTTTTTTTTCTACCAACAAAACATGGTTAGTTTGAGATCGATACATAAAATATTTAAGAAAATTGTAATGCTTAAAAAATTGCTTTTAGAGGTTTATGGGATGATACACCAGATTTCAATTTTATAAAATTCCATCAAGTAACAACAGGAGCTTACCATGAAACTGTCCTATAACCGCTGTTTCTGGCATCTAATATCTAACTAGAAACGAAGCCTCGTAGAATCCATATAATGATGAAGACTTGATATATATTTGTGCTATAAATTTGATATAAGAAACCCGTGATAAATTATTTAAAAAGGGCACGGACAAACAAAAAGAACTCACCAGCTTACAATATTCTTGAGAATATCCCTCGACCTACGCATACGATTGGGTTCATCTGTCCAGATAACCAAAGTTTCATTTTGATAAATTTTATTTACACTTCCCATCACATAACTTTACATGCACGGTACATGTAACGTGGTAACGAGTAAAGCGATATTTCAAGTTGGAAGTACAGCATCGATAGCTTCATTTCATTTTTCAATAAAAAATTATGGAGATTTCATTATGTACACTTCAGAGAAAATATGAAACTAATTCTTGGCGGTTTTTTTTATAAATGTCATTAAAGTTCACATCAGGGTGCAGTTCCAACTTTTGGCTTTCCCCCGAATTTCACTTTTTAAATTAACCTTGGGTTTACTTTTAAAACGTACTTTGCAAAAAGAGCGTTGCCTTTGTACTCCGGTCGTATTCTTCTGCAGCTTTCCAATGGCGAGAATCACAGCTATTTCTAAGGCATTTTTTACACTTTTTGAGGATATTTTTGATGAAGTTTCAACGTAGCACGCAGCCTGTATTTCGTTTCCAGCCGAAGTTGCCTAAATTAAGAGTTATAGTCATCTTAATAAAATTTTATTTGGTGATGCCAAAATTCAGTTCTGCCAAAACACTTACGGTACCCATTGAAAACAAAAACTATGTACGTGTACATCTTCGTTCATTTCATTTATCAGTTATTAAGAAGTTTTGCCCATAAGGAACTAACAACTTTTTTAAGTCGAACACGTCTCTGTCTATCTCTGATAATTATTTTATAAATCAATGAGAACCTGATTATGCACGCAATTTAATTCCACATTGCTCTTTTCTGATTTTTCAAAGGAAAAAGAATAATCAACTAGGCCTAATTTGTAAATGTAAGAATTTGAAGCAAAACAACTTTGAATCTCTAGAAATAGAACAGCATGAGGCTAATGTTTCAATCAGGCTTCTATTCTAGAACTTCAAAAGACTGTGTTAGGCCTACTTTGGCTTCAACGATTCAAGTAATATTCAAAACCTCTTAAGAATCCTCTGATAATGAATGTGACTTGCATTAATTAATTAATCAGGCTTCTTGAATGGACTGGCACTTACCTTTCTTAGGATAAATAAATACACCGTCGCACACAATACTTTCCCCTTTCTGTTACAATTCAATTAAAACTAATATTCGTAAACCACAGAATGGTAGCTTACTTGATCAAAGGACACCGGCAGTTTCCTTTGCCTGGCCAATGCAGAAACAATCTGAGAATCGGACCTCGCATCACTCTGGCAACCGCAGAGTATCACAGGTACATCAGGACAATGCTTTCTAACCTCTGGATACCACTGCAAAACATACAAACGGCAGAATATCAATCCTAAATCAACCATATAAAATTATAGGAAAACTAAATGTAGACAACTGGACACATGCATACCTTTTTGACTATATTATCCAGCGAATCGGGCTGTCCTATGTGAAAACAGAGCATAAAGACACGGGTGTCCTGATAAGCCAAAGGGCGGATGGTATCGTATGGAGAAAAACCTGGAAAAAAACAAATTATTCCATGTTATTAATTTCAGAGGAAAAAAAAAACCTGTCCTATATTGTTCTACAAATTATACTCGAATTCAGTAACAAACATTTTGGCCAGGACGCTTAAAAATCATGCATTTTCTAATTAAAAAACAATAATGCTTGGTCGGCAATAACCTCTATTTCATGATGTTAACTATTTGCCATGCTCTAAAGATTATTTGTTGGTTAGATAACCATGTGTCAAGGATTGTGGTCAATCAAACATTTTTTATACCGATTTACAGATTTTATTTATTTAGCACTCAGTGAAAAAGAAAATAACATGACTATTTATGCACATTTATTTAATAAAGGTAAGGCACATCTGTACTTTGGCGTTGAAAGGTCAGAAGTCACATTTCCTAATTGTTTTTCAGGGAGGAGCAAAACATCCAAAATTTCAGCATTAGCATTAAACAAAAGCTGACATCCAAACTTTTTATAGATTATTTTCTCTGTTTAATGCTGAAATTTCGGATGTTGCCCTCAGTTCTGAAAGAAACCAGGTAAAGTGACTTCCGACTTTTCAGCTCTAACAGGTACAGAATTTATTGGTAGGTTTCCATTTTAACACATAAATCGCAAATGTTCACTTGCCAGACTCATTAAAAGCACTGATTTTTTTCCATGTTTTAAATTGACAGAAATTGAATGATTTAAAATCAGCCTATTTAATATCAATCCACCCCCATTCTAAAACTGTTCCTATCTTGGTAAATTAAGGTTCAAGTATAATCTGTCTACTGCATCAACATAATCATCGCCACTATTTGAAATTCAAACATTCCTAAATTATGATACCGCAGTGTAATTATGTTAAAAGTCAAGGAGCTTCAAGCATGTTTATAACCCATTTGAACCATGATTTAGCAGTCAATAAGGATTACCCAAGAAACAAGGCTGAATAATTCAATAGGTTTTTATGAATTCTAATAAACAACTGCCTCGAGCCGAGCGGCAATTACCTTTAGCCGATGCTTCGAGACAAGATTCATATGGAATCAGTTAAAAATCGATATCAAATGCACAAAGACATAGAAAAAAAGCTTAAAACCCGTCAAATTAATTTCCTCCAGCATGTACGTGTGCCTTTACTGTAACTAATAGGACTCTGGTTAATCAATAACCAACTCCTTAAGCCATTTTCTTAAAATTAAATTTGTTAAACACTGGTGCTCCCTGCTTCTCCTTTCAAGACTGCCCATTTCTTCTTCTCATACATGTACACAGTACAAGGCCTAACTTTGTCTCAGAATTTGGTATAGGCCTACTCAAGCCCTATTTGCAATATTCATCTCATGTCTACTTATTCGAGGAAGTATACTTCCATGTCCCATAAGGTGGCTCAGTTTTCTGAAGCTATAATAAATGCTGTTATGGACTGTTGTGGTTTTATCCCAAATACAAGAGCCTTATACACATCATCGCCATGGATGCATTTTGTACGAGGTATATTACACCCACAACAGATGTTGTGCAAAAGATGAAGGAGAATACATTTCCTGATAATAAAAGTATATATAAGCTTTTGCCAAAAATGGCTGCAGTAAATATTCTCCTCCTGTGGTTTATACATCATTTTTCACCTCGTGATTAAACCTGAGCCTTTATCTCATAAATAATATAAGTACCAGCATGACAAGATAACGCCCATATTCAAAAAAAGTCTGACGGGATCCCATTTTTTACGTAAAACTATAGTGTTTAACACAATCGAAAAGCGCTTTGTTAGGTGACTTTGTTAGGTATACTGGGTGAAATTACATCTATTGACTTCCAGATAACACAATCATCGTTTGGATAACTGATGAAACATCGAGCTGCTGGACAAGAGAAAATAATTTACATAGGGCTCAATTTAAAAATATAAAATCGCAGCAAATTGAACAATTTTAAATAAATATGAAATATGCAATATGCACATTATGTTGCATTTTTAGGAATTTTATATTCGTAATCTCTTTGTACTACATACCAAAACTACTTAATCAGATCTGGTTATTTTTTGTACAAATTATCTTTTTTTATATAATAATAATAATAATAATAATAATATGAAACGTCCCTTCCTAATCAAAAAAATGTTCCTATATATAATTGTCTTTTTTTTCCCTCAATAATTTTAAAAGAATTGCTATAATTTGGATCAAAGAATCCACATTCAAATTTTTAAAAATTAAAATTAGAAATACAGTAACTCATAATTTCCCAGGAGGCATATAGTTCATTAATACAAAAACTTGCTAAATTTATTTATTAGGGAAACAGATTATCTTGTTCCTTCCAGGAAAGAAACATTAATTTAGAATTACTTTAAAAATAAAAAAAGTTCTGCAATTCACTCTGTTTTCCAGAAATAATAAATATGCATTTTATAGACGCACGCATACGAGTTTTTGACATTTATCGTATATACATACATTATTATCATTTGCATCATTGCAGATTGAATTCATTAAATATATAGCATTTCCAAATCAAAATATAAATATCTTAAGGTTTACAAATTTCCCAACATAAGCTAATCAGATTCAGAACTATATATATTTTCGTAGCAAGTTCAAGTACAAGTACACAAATGAATGTTGATCAGCATGCAGAGTGACTTATGCATGAGAGTAATAAGCTTCGAGAAATTTCTCGCAGTATACATTTTGAATGATGCAATGGGGGAATTCGGCATTTCTTATCATCTCCTTGGCTGAGCGACGCAAGTTTGTTCTGGCTTACCCGTTTGCTTTAATTTAATCTCAAAAAAAGCAATTATCCTATAGGTCTATATATACAAAGAAAATTGAAGAGAAAAACATATAATGGAATGTACATTCAGGGAGGAACTAGTACTGGAAAGAAAACCACAGCCTGAACTTGCGGATGATACATGCATTTACAAAAACCTCTCAGAGGTGCAAAACGCGTTCCTTAAATCTACTAGCCTACCTGGTATAAGATATATGATTAATGAATATCAATTTTTGCCGAAAATTCGCCTTCGGTATACATATACAAAATGCTACTTGTTTTTTACTTATGTCTGCATCTATAAAAAAGCTCATACATTTTATTAAAGGGAAAGCTCCACTTTTATACATTATACACATCACATACTGGTATGAATGGCTTGAACAAAAAATAAGTGCAGAAGGGTTTCTATATTGAAGAAATCTTGACAACCCATTACTGTTTGGTTTGGTTAATTAAAGGGGCAATGCATTCTTAATTCATATGGACAAATTTTTGGCGATTTTAACCCCATATACTCCCTCCCCAATGTGTACAATCATTGGCAAACTGAAATCCCCCCCCCCCCGATAATTACATACATCCTTCATCCCCTCAAAATTGTCTATGGATGGATATGCTCCCCACCCCCCCACCCTCCCTAATCGTGTACAACTGTGCACAACATGCAAATCCTCCCACCATCCCCCTTGACCTGTCCATGTGAATTATGCACAGCCCGACTACAGTGACATAAATAATTGATTAAACTGCAAATTAAGTATATAAGATATACATAGTAATTAAAAGACTATAAAATTAACAAATACAGGCATAAACATCTATTGTATGAATGCATATATTTAAATTGTTTTTTTTTTTAAATTTTTATTAAAGGAATACTGACTGCATGGTTGCTTCAGCATTTGTAACCAAATTTTAGGACCTCAGTGTAAATATGTATACGCTTTATATGCTTATGCATTGTATATACAGTATTGATGTACATAACCTGCGAACGTGTTATGCATTATAGCACCAATAGAAAATGTAACATGCATAAACTAAGATTACACTCGTAAAATGAGCAATTTATATTCAATTAATCGATGGTATTTAATTAACACTTAGTGTATCACGCTTGGTAGCATGTGTATATAAGACTATGTTCTACAAAATAAGTAATCCCTTTATAGACAATTTTCTTCCAGGAATTTCGCTTTTATAAATGGATTTTTCACACTTCTGGCACATCCATCCCATACATAAACATCAACATTCATTTTCAAAAGAAAGCATTCAAATATGCAAAACGTGATGTTTACGTTTTTCCTTTTTTAAATCAAGTGAAGCATATACTTTACAGTATATATGGCTTAAAATATTGCCTATTGACGCATTAAACAGAACAATACGCAGCATAACTTCAAAATTCAGAACCGAGGAATGTTTAATTAAATAAACTCCATAAGGTTGGCAGAAGACTTTTGTGTCTCTTAGGGAATGTATATATATGCATATTTTTTTAGGTAAGGATTTTTTTCAAACTTGTTGGAAATAAGGATATATTGATTTTTTTTTCTTTCATTTCACATGCATATACCGCGGTAGGCCTATACATGTATATTTTAAAAAAGTAGTTTTATAAATTCAAAACAATTTAAAATCACAGCCTACGGAAAGGTAATATCAGAAAATTCTCACTTGAATGGCGTTACATATACCGTCAAATGCATTTTTAGAAGAATTACACTGAATAAAATTCACATTTTCTTATGTAAGAAAAAAGGCTAAAAATTCTGTTCAGAAACGTAAAAACTTGAGCGAAGAACGTCAAGTTACAGACATTGGGAGAAACGTTAAACATCTTCAGAAAAATAAATATTTGATCACAACAATCTCTTGGTTAAAAAACACTATATAACCATGCATGTTGTATTTCATGCCAAAGCAACCAATCTTAAAATAAATATTGACAAAAATCTAGCTTTCAATTACTGAAATTTTATAAGCTATACATTGCCTCAGTTTGTTGTCTAAGATTACAAAACACTACATAATATAATTATAGACATTCGTAAAATCATAAACTAAAAAACAATTATAATAATAATAAATAATTAATTAAGGATTATAATAGCTAATATAGTATACACTATAAATTGAAGCTCTGTATCAGAATAATTTGAAAATAAATTATAACTCAGATAAAGGAAAAAAAATTAAAATATCATTTTACATTAGGCTTTTTTTTCACTTGTGTACCTTTTGCTCCATCTTATAATTTAAATTTTTCATGAAGTATTCCCTATACAAAAGGCCGCCTGTGGCCATTGCTTGTAAGCTGCAGAAATATTTAAGCGACTACATTCTTTACAATATACCGGTACATAATATGCTCAGACAAATTATTAATTGCTGATAGTTTAGCTTAATTGTCGCAGCATTAAAAGGGAAAGTCCCACTCTGAAAGTAGGAAGATTGTATAGGAAGAATTAAGAGCCTGTTAAATTATAAAATTCATATGGTAATTGCAAACTGAATTGAGTCTATACCAATCAATAAATAAAATGTCCTGAATACATGGATTTGGATGGAAATATAAAGCACACATAAGCACCATTTTACTGACAGTATGTAGCGCCCTCAACTGGATAAAAGGGTTCAGCTCTCATGAAACACGCTGAAATACATGTCCTAGAGGGCGCCACCAACTGCAGTGTCTGCTGAAATCTATGAAAAATAGCGCCTAATATTATATTTGCCAAAGTCCTGATTTCCTCAATATGGAAACTGTACTGCATGCATTTATTTTAATGTCACAGCCAGTTTCTCTTTAGCTTTACCGCGGGAATACTTTTCAATCATTTGTGCATGCATATGCAAAAAAATTATACCAAAGTATTCAGAAAATACTGAGGAAGCATCTGGTAAACTAAGAAAATCCTTCTATTCTGAGATGAAAACTTAAAAAAAAAATATCAAATTTTCAAATATTAAAAAAAAAAGATTTTCATCCAGCAATTCCGAGTCATACCAGCTTCTTACATATAAGCGATCGATCACAAAGTAAATGTGAACCGAAACCATTTTGAAAATAAAAGAAAGATGAAAAAAAAAACCAAACTCAGAAAATGTCCCAAGAGTGCGCTTTGACAATGTCATTATACGGGCATAAAAACAGATGAGGAACATTGACCACAATAACCATATATGGAGAATGTTTCCCCAAAGAGGCCTAATACCGCACACAAATCCGGAAAATAAAACGCTAAAATTTCAGCACATGAACACATATAAGTTCAATTTCATAAAAGATTTTTCTTTTAAATTTCCCTCAACGCCATTTCATAAAAAAAGGAGGGAAAAAAAACATTTTTTTCAACAAATTCTATTGCAAGTGCTGACATTTATCTTCAAGGATAGGCCTAATTAACCCTGGTTTTTCAGTACATCCAAGCAAAAGGATGAAGTTTGCATGCACTGTACTAATTAAATTTTTTTTTATTTCTTGGAAAAACACTCCTGCGTGTATTAATTGATGAGAAAATGCAAAGGTGTTGATGAATAAAATGAAGTGTATATGACAGGAAATTAATCTCGAAAGTGTGTGAAACGGGCCGTACTAGAAAACGTGTTAAAATTAGGGGATTTTCGTGTCTCTTTCTTTGACTTTCCGTGAGTTTTCATCTGTCACAGATTTAATTGTAATTTTGCCAGAATGTATTTATATTTCGGGTATACGAGTCAATCCCCCCTTTTAAGTTAAAAAACGTAGGAGGAGGCAGGAAATATGTACGAGACAAACTGCCAATTTTGTCTCAACGTCTATAGACTATACATGTTACATGTATTAGTTCAGGCACGATAACACAAAATGATGGAGTGGTTCAGACTGTATGCCATATACTAAAATTAGAGTTTAGGTCGGAAAATACGACAGAAGAGAGGAAGCTGGCACATTTATTAAAATTAAATGCACATTCAACTTGACTTTCAGACTGTATACTCTACAATTGTAATTTTGTTTAGAAAGCTTAGTTGTAGGAAAACATTTTTTATTCTAATGCATATATATATGCATGCCCACAAAGTTTCATTAAAACTAAGTGGCTCCTTTTCAGATTAAAGAAAAAAAAAAGTTGGATGCCTGTTTCCAATCCTGGAATAGGCATATCTTGATCACAAGTAGAAATCTAGAAACTAGACTTCATCAACTAATGTTATAATAACATGAACCTATTTCCAGATGGCCATTTTAACAAAATGTAGTGCATCTAGCATCTAGAAAACTATTTTACTAGTTTGTCATGCGCAACTTTGGAAGTAAATAAAAACAAAATGGGAAGGAAATTCACAAAAATTCATTAATACTCCCCTTTCGAAACTAGGCCTATGGCACTAGGACACCTATGGCACCATGCATTTACAAAAAAAATGTCGTCCATTTTAGTATAGGACATTTGGCATTCATCATAGATGGCGCCATGTGTCTATGGCAAATAACATGCAGGGACCGTCATTTTGTAGGGCTAAACTTTTCGAAATACATTCATCACATAATATTTATGACGTATAACTTTTAAAAGGGGATTTATACAGGTTATAGATCATTGCAAGTGACATATGCAAATATTTGGAAAACTAAACATTTGATGACAAAATTTTTCAGACAAAAGTTGTATGCTATTAGGAGAGGAAAATGGGGGGGGGGCGGGAACAAGTTAAATATAAAGCGAATACCATGACTTATTTTCAATTTTTTTCGAGGCCATTTTAAGGTCAAGCTCATTTTTTTCAATGACACCTTGAGTTTTTATTAGCCTTTAAAGCATACAAATAAACCACATTAGTCTGAGACAGTTTTTTATTTGACCACTATTTGCATGAAATTCACGTGTCTGAATCATTTTACAATCAAATGCTTAGTTTTTCTCATATTTTGATAAATGCTTCACCCTGTGTAAATGTAATGCATCTTTACTGCTTAGTTTAGCATAGAAAAACATCCTCAATTACTGTAGGTTATTTTTAGTTTTCTGTTTGTTTTTAGTGTTTAGGTAACCCTTGAAAGTAGGCCTTCACTGCTAACACCTGATGTTACCCGTTAAAAACTATACCCTAACTTAAGTTGTAAAAGTGATTTATTCCGTGAAGACAACTATAATATTTACCACAATTGCAATTGTCCAATATAAATAAATGTCTAAAATTGAATTTTTCTGAGAATGTTCAGATTTAAACTAGGCCTATGTTGATCATTAAAGGGACAGTCTCACTTTGAAACAAGTTATTTTTAAACAGTAGGGGGGCCTACACAATTACTAGATATTAATTTCTGTGCCAATAATAATTGCAGCAAAGTTTTCATTTTGAAGAAATCACG
>JAQIXP010003566.1:0-12835 GCA_034700285.1 Proteroiulus fuscus
AAAAAATTATTTTTAGCAATTTAACTCCAACTAATATTAGTAGGTAAAACATATTTAATTGAGTTGATACAATTTCTGGTGATATTGTATTCAGTACATTAGTCACTGTAAGATAAGTGCAGCTCAGGGCACCCTGTTGAATCCAGGCCAGTACAGGAACCTTCCCTGATTACCACCTTTGCAACACCTTTGCCCACCAATAATTCCATGCCTTTTCCTTCTGTTGATAAACACTGTTGTTTATTTCATCCACACTTCAGACTTATTCATACAATATAAATAAACTCTAAATAAAGTAACATTCAATATTAACTCACTCAGTCAGGCAGACATCTGCCCTTATTCAAATCTCATTTGCACTAGCCATTCAAAATGGCGCCGTCACACCACTGGTAGAAGAATTTCTTCCAGTCACATGACCCTCATTTGCATAAAACAATGAGTCAACATGCCTCGGCAATTAATCCATTATCAACACGTCATTTAGGCGGGAATTTGGTGCCAACATCACATCACCGACTTAATTGTATAAGCTTATATCATATTTTCACAGGTTCGACCATATTATAATTGCATGTTATTCGATTGTTTTAATATCATTGTATTTTGCACGTACAGAACTTGAAAATTGTTAAAAAAATTTTGTAACAATGTAAAAATCTTAAATTATTGTGGGACATGGCTTATTCAGGGGAAATTTTCAAACGTTGAGGCAATATAACATACCAGTAGGTGATATCCCTCACCTCATACTTTGTATTTTTTTAAGAGCCTATGCAAAATTTTAATTACTGGGATTCCCTGGAATACATTGCTTAAGGAAAATTACTGCTTAGGTTTTATGTGAATGGAAATTCCTAATGATAACACACTAACTAATGCGAATTATTTTTGCAGTTCAAAACTGCAAATCAAGTTTACAAAAAATATGCAAAATTTTTGAAACCTTTTTGCATTTATTTTGCAGTTTAGAACTGCAGAAAAACTGTAAATCAAGATTACAAAATATTTGTAATTCATTTGCATTTATTTTGCAGTTTAAAAATGTAGAAAAACTGCAAATCAAAATTACAAAAAATCTGCAAATTTTTTTAATCCTTTTTGCATTTATTTTGCAAGTTCAAAACTGCAAAAAAATTGCAGTTGTGCAGTTCTGCAGTAAAACTGCAGGCGGACTGCAGAAAATTCAAATTTTCTGCAGACATTTTTTCGCTGGGGAGCCGCCATTACAGCCGCCTACACCAGTTTTGTAAAGTGACATGACGTTTCTTGATTTGAATGCCTTATTTGGGTATAGAGAAAAAGCTACTGGTTAAGGGAGAAAAAAAATAACTAGGTTAGGGAAATGTAAGCTAGGTTTCTTCAATCACTTATGAGATAATACCGTACTGTATGAAAATTTACTGTGGAGTCACTTGTGGAGGAGCATTCACATTTTATGTAATGCAATTTAAGGGATGGCATTTAGTCTGTTATATATTAATGTTTAGTGAGTTACAATAATCTCTTCAGCATTAAAGATTCCACTTTAGGCACCCAGCAAAAAAAGTCTGCAGAAAATTTGAAGTCTTCTGCAGTCCAAAACTGCAGAATAACTGTAGTTTAAATCTCATTTCTGACATGTTATGGAACAAAAGTCTACATAATTGGTGCAGTTTACATGTAGAAAAGTTGCATGTTTTTTTATACAGATTTTCTACATTTTTTTATGTAGTCTTTCTGCAATTTTTCTGTATCACAAAAATGTATAAAAAATGCAGAAATACCGTAGACAATTTACAGAAATATTGTAGAAAAAATGCAGAAAAACTGTACGTAGAAAAAAAACATGCACGTTTTCTACACAAAATCTGCACTAATTATGCAGGCTTTTGTTCCATAAAACTTCAGAAATGTCAATTTTTAATTATAGTTTATCTGCAGTTTTAGACTACAAATAAACTACAGAAACTTAAAATTTTCTGCAGACTTAATTTTTGCTAGGCAGGGGCCATTCAAATATGACATCAGTTTCAGGGAGGGGGGTTAGTGGGGAAATCCTACAAATGGTGACATGGGTAAAATAAGAAATCCTACGTTACAAACACACATCTCTTAATTGTTTAATATGCTGAAGGAATTATTATTTTTCATTTTCAAATTTCCACTTTTTATCATGTTTTTTTTTAAATATTTAAAGTAATTTTCTTATTTATATCAAATTGAATCTATTTTAAATTGAAAATCTTTTATTTATTTAAAATTTTGACTTTAAACATTAAGTCAACTTTTTATGGGTTGTTCTTTTAAAATAATTGGGAATCCTACGTATAGGATTTGGGAAGGGGGGGTACTAAAAATTGGAGGTTTTTTTATCACATCATATTTGAATGGCCCCTTACAGTGTTGCCACTTATTTTTGAAAAGTCAGTAAATATGAAAATGTGTCAGTAAAAATTTGAAATATTTATGAAAAAGTCAGGGATATTAATGCCTGTCATGTCAAGCACCATTACAAATCATATTCTGAAACCGTATATTTGAGCATTACCAGTATCACACTACAGGATTCACATCGAAGAAGAGCCTATCAAACAGTAGGGCCTTAGGGGCTGTCCATTTACTACATCAGTAGTATAGTATCCCTATATGGTGGAAGTGGGTGGTGACATCCAGTGGGTGGTTTTCCCTGATGTCACAATAGGGGGTTTTAGGGGTGAAAGCCCCGCTCACGTGACGTCACAACCAATTCGAATGAAGGAAAAACCGGTTTTCTTTATTTTTGTTTGTATTTACCTCCTAACCCAGTGATGTCACATCCGGAGGTAAGGTGGAAAAAACCTGTTTGTCCCACAATGCAATGGGTCAGAACAAAAACCTGAAAGCACATCTGAAAGCACAAAACCAGTTTAGAAAGAAAACACCCACAATGCAATGGGTCAAAACAAAAACCTCAAAGCACATCTGAAAGCACAAAACGGTTTGGAAAGAAAACACCCACAATGCAATAGGATTTGACAAAAATACAAAACATAAGGAAAAATGCATTTTAAGCCCCTGAAAGCACATCTAAAAGCACAAAACTGGTTTGTAATGCGAGAATGCCCACAATGCACTGGGTTAAAACAAAATTACTGTCAGGAAAGCTACTACTTTTAATGCAATGGGGTATAATAATAATAAAACCCAGGGAATAAGTCTAAAGCAGGCTGAAAGCACTTCTGAATACACAAAACTGGTTATGCAAGGAAATACCAATAATGCAGTCTAGTAAAACAACTAAGATAATGGTTTTTCCAATATAGCATAAAACAAAATGTTGAGACAATGCATAATGAAAGAAATGTGTATTTATTGAAAATAGTACAATTACATAACAACAGACCTCCAATGTTGTTTGAACTCCAAAACATTTCTAAAGAAAAAATTTAAGTTAATATGCGAATCATTTAAAATGTTTAGACTGTGATGAATGCAGTGGGGGAAGTCATTAGTAAAGGCACTAAATAAAGCTACCAATTCTATATGAAAGGCTCCTTCATCCCACCAAGACTTTAAGTGTAGGGCATATCATATTAACATCTTTATAATCATGATTATAATGAAGGCATATTTCATATGAAGAAAAAGGTATACCATGATCCAATAATGAGTAATGGTTGAATGTTTTATTTTTCAAACATTCATCACATCTCCAATTTATCAAGCTGCATGAAGGCAAATATTACCAACAGATTTCTAATGGTAGATTCACCCATGTAGGATATGTAGCTATATTGTGGTTTCGGGAATTTTAGAGTTGGCCGTAATGTCAAGTCTTGAAATTTCAGTAATACATCATGAGCGGGATCTTCAAAAAGTTGAGGGTTAAACAAAGCATTCCATGGTTGGTTTTGTAGCTTTTGGTAGTTATCATAGAGGCAAGGAAGACAGCTTCGCAATTTCCATTCTTTGCATAAGGTGTTAGCACACCAAATTTGATTGTCAGCAATGCAAGAGCAGCATTGAAGGACTTTTAGGGGATCAATATGTCTCCAGAATTATATTTCTTTGGATAGTGTGCGATGCTGTTGTAAGGCAACATACAATACAGACAAATATAAGTTGCTTGTGGTGCAGTCTATACCAAAGCGGTCTTGTGTCTTCCTGCCATGTAGTTTTTAAATCATATCAGTGAAACATGGCATTTTACCATAGCATTTTTCTTCGTCAGTGAGATAAGCGGAGGCATTGTCGTCATATTCAGATTCATCAGTTTCAGACTCAATGATGATGATGGAGTCAGTATCACTCGATTCAGCTTCAGATTCTACAAAGGCTGGTAGTTCATTAGCCTCCATCTTGTCTGCAAAATCTACTTCGTCCATCTCAGGATTCTCAAAAGTATCAGAAAATAATACTAGATTTATTGTTTTATCCAGCATTACTTAAAATGAACTTGCGTAATTAAAGCATGGATTTAAACTGAAGAATTGATCACTAGATTAAGAGTACTTAAAACTGTTTAAACCAATCACAGGACCTGGTGACCAATGAGAGAAGGGGTGGTGTCTAGTGTAGGTGGTAATAGTTGAACCATCATTGGTTGAATGTGCCCATCCAATGAATAGGGGGTATGCAAGTAGGGTAAGGCGGTTGGTAAACTAATGAGAACACCAAATACTCGAGTAACCAATTGGCAATGGTCAAGGTGACTACATAAACATGGGCACGGTACATTCTAACACCAACCTGCAAAGTGAGACATAATATTTTTTGTAATAAGTAAGAAGTAATCAAAAATAAAGCAACAGCCACAAAGTTATTATGAGTCACCAACCATGGCCCATGGACAAAAGAGAAGCTGCAAGGAGTCTAAATTAACTTGTCTATGCAAGTACCAGCTGATTGAAGTCAATCTGCCACCACCACCACCTGTGAAAGTTGTACCAGAGCTGGATCCAATAATGTAACAGATTCAAGGTGAGCGATACCTCTCAGCGGGTTACTTCAAAGGGCACTTGTATGTATGAATTCAATCGTACAATCTCGACAAAGACACAGGCAGACCCTTGTCTGTAAAATACGGACAAAACTTTTCGCAAATTCAGTGGGAACGTCTGAAAGTTTTAATGCCTTATTTTGATCGTGATATGGCTATACTGGCAACCAAAAACCAGCAGCAGCCATATTAACTGAAACTTTATTTTCTGTGCAGTAGAAGTTCCAAAAACGCCTGAACAGCGGGTGCAGCCAGCAATAACGCCTATCAAGGCAAAACGGACAGAAGCACCTTGCCATCTTAGTCTGCGCAAGACCAAGCCAACTAAAGCATCGGACACTGTACCACCAGCAACCACCCAGGCAGCCATCAATGCAAACATCACAGAGGAGATTGATTGGGAACAATTGGATAAAGATGTTTTTCGGGGTCGTCATCTTGAAAGCCTGTTACAATTGGCTTTAATAAATCTCCTCATGGATTTACAACCAAAGGCAGCCAAATTATTGTGCTATGGCTGCATGTATTATTAATAAGTCATCACAGCGCGATCATGACTTTTGCTTGGATCCATTAATGACACCAGAGGAGTATAAGGTCTCAACATATGAGAAGGCCTTTAAGATGATTTCCACAGACATCATGTTCCGACGTTGGTCAGATATGGCTTTTCTGGCTATGGATCCACCACCTAATCCATTGGAAGTCAAATTTATGAGAATGCGCGTAGAGAAGAACTCATCTGATGCATGTTGCCCTGTTGAAATTTTAGCATGCATTGATCTACTTAATTGTGAAACCCCAGCAACCAAATTTTATGTTGCACTTATGTATTGAGCACAGAAAATAAATGTTTTTACTATAAAAAATGAGTTTTGGGTTTAATTCTAAGTTTAAGAAGTTTTTGTTTCTTTTTCATTTATGTTTTTATTTAGAAATGAAAAACATCAGTAATAGTAGTTCTGCTGAATATGATTTTGCAACAGAATTGCAAAACCCATTTACTGCAATGGTATGTGGGGCAACACAAAGTGGAAAAACATATTTTGTGCAAAAGGTATTGGAACATAACCAAACTATCATTCACCCAAAGCCAGATCGTATTGTATGGTGCTATGGAGCAAGTCAACAAGCTTATGCGGAAATGGCAAAATCAGTAAAGCCAACAATTGAATTTATACAAGGTCTGCCTGAAGATATGTATAAAAGTTTTCAACCTGAACAAAATAATTTACTAATCATAGATGACTTGATGTCTGCAGCAGGTGATGATAAACGTTTGACTGATTTATTTACCAAGGGTTCTCATCACAGAAACTTGAGTATAATTTACATTTTGCAAAACATATTTCCAAAAGGAAAAGAAAACCAAACAATAAGTTTAAATGCAAATTATATGTTCTTATTTAAAAATCCATGGGATCCGTCTCAAATTAACGCACTTGGTCGACAACTGTACCCTCAAAATCCAAAATGGCTAGGGGAGGCATATCATGAGGCTACTAAAGATCCTTACACGTATTTATTAGTTGATCTAAAGAAAAGAACACCAGAAGCCCTTATCCTAACATTACTAGGGGTTATACATGTAAGGCTCAAACATGCAAGACTGAAGTGATCCTCAAACCAAGTGCTTTCTAAAAATGATTGTTAAGCAATTTAACAAATCATGGTACTTTGGCAAAAGTGTATACAAAGTTCATAGATGAAATGCTTTAAAAATGCAAATTATTGAACAACATTAATATAGGAAACCTCTTATTAATGAAATATAGGAAATATAGGAAACCTCTATAATAGCTGATAATGAGTTTTCTACTTTAACATTAAAAGCTATATTATTGTCTTCAAATTATTAAATATTGCAAACACAGTGCCAAAAGTAGTAAACAGTAATTGCCAGAAAAATTTTGTAATGCAGTAATACCAGCCATCCAGCACATAATAAGAAAAACCTAATTCCCCAAAAGCAATCCATAGACATCCAACTCACAAATGTGCATTATATTGTTAAATCTTCCATTAACATGGCATTCACTAATTGGCCTAGCTACTGGACATGGGCGTATTATCTGAACAGTTACATAACGTCCCATCAATGGGGTTTCACAGAGTTGAAAGACATAGTAACTGACTACTTCATAGAAGGTGTAACACATAGCATTTTTGTTGAGCAAATTATTTATGTCACTTTCATTGTAAAATTGAAAGCCAACTCGTATTTCAATGTCATGTAATCGCCTGTAGACTCCATCTAAAATAAGAAACCAAAAATATAAGCCTATACTTGCTTTTCATATTTTTGCAGATTTGTGGTAAGACATAAGCCACTCTTGCAATGCACTACTAAATGCCCATTAACAAACATGTGGTAATGCTTGCATACCCAGTTAATAAGAAGGTTTGAAGAAAGCAATGAGAGATATACTAGTAGTGACTCTCAGGTGATTAGTATATAGAAAAGATAAGCTAAGCAGAGGTTGTCAATGGTCTTTCTTTGCATATATAGGCATTCAAAAATAGTAACAGGGACAGAATGATGCTGTAGATGAGGGACATGTTATTTTATATTTAAAATTATTAGTTAGGTATCAGAGAGTTAAATACAGAAAATATTATGTAGGTTTTACTTGCAAGTTTACTTTAGGAGCATTTGAAACCAAAATAATACTGATTACTCATTCAGAATTTGCAGTAATAAACTAAAAAACTTAAACAAGGATGCAGGGAACAGTACTGACGTTTGCATAATATATAATTTTTTATTAAAAAATTCATTTCACAAATTAGTTTCATTTTATTGGAGTTAGTTTCCTCTGATAGTACAATACAATTTTACAATAAATCCTGGGTATTATTATTTAATTTTCACACTGAAACTTAACATGGACACAGAATGGGCAGTTTTGGTAGAATCAGATTACCCTTATAATGCATATTACATCTTCAATTGCTTTTTCAAAAATTCTTTTCTGTTATACAAGAAAACATTGCATTGAAGCATACGTTGCCTTTAGCTAAGACATATAATTACTCAACACTTATTTGCAATTTTAGGTTACAGATAATGTCACATACCTCCACGATCTTGTCGATTAGTAATATTTACTGCAAGTACTAGGTAAGTGTTTCCAAAATCAACTGATAAGAAAGGAAGTAGATCATAACCATCTTCACTTGTCTGCAAACATGTGTAAGGGTTGTTCCAGGCTGAACCAGGGTAAATACCATCAACAGCAAACTTTGCCAAGTCATCTTCCCTATGAGCAGATGACTGATAAGCCATTTTTTTCTCAGCATAATCACCTGATATTTCTAAAAATAAAAATTCAACATAACATTTTGTAAAACATTTCCATATATTAGAAAGAATGAATTTATTATTCAAAAACAAGAGCATTCATTGAAAATTAGGTAAATATTAACTGATTTAAGAAAGGAATAATGCAAAATGCATATTGTGGAAGAATAACTTAAATGACCTGGAAATAGCAGTCCATTCCATTTTAAATTTATCATTAATTGATCCAATTTAGCCATGTCAAAAATGTATATTCAATTCAACTCAGTACCCTATGATCAGCATATATAATGATGCCATGTGGTTGGAGGGTTATTCCATATTCAGGAGGATACTCCAACATCATAAAGCGGTGACTTAAATATTATTGTTAAATTTAATTCCGAATTATTTTAAACTATTTTTAGGAAAAATATTCCATTGTCTTTTAGAACATAAGAAAAAGGACCAATAATAAATATCCATTATTGCACGAATTTCTTTAAGAGGATTTGAGTTTTATTTATTTTATTTCCCCTTTTTGGGCTACAAGCCTTTCCAGCTCTTTAGGCCTCTACTTGGGAGGGAGGGTGAGTGCGGTCGTGGCCGGCTAATGGGAACTGCCCCAGCATTTGCCTGGAAGGACCAAGGAAACCACGAAAACCATCAAGGCAGCTGACCTCAGGGATTGAACCCAGGTCTCCCAAATGCCATGCTGGTGTGTTACCACTAGACCACCATGGCTCGGTGGTCCTACCTCTAGCTTACCTCTAGCATTAGCTATACGCTTAAATATATCTGAAACTAATTTTAAATTACAAGGCAAATGACAAAGGATATAATAGGCAAGGTCATACATAATATTGATTGAATTTTCAAAAATTTTAATGTGGTCAGTTGAATTGTTCTCAGATGATATCCATTGGTAATTTAATAGTTATCAATTTCCACCAAATGAAATATGATAATAAATAGGTGCTATTAATCCTTATTTGTTATAACAAATTGATAGTTTCTGAAAGTTTCAGGTGTGAGACCGAATTCTATCAGGCAAAATGGCAAGGGCCTTAAATTTTATCTGCTGTTTTTAGCTGGAAGCAAATTTAAGGTTAAGTTTATTTAGCTATATTATGCATCATTAACACTTAGGCTGGCATTATCACAATGAAAAAATGTTGCAGTTGTTCAAGAATGGTCAATATATTTTGTCCATTATATTGGTTTAAAATGCTAGATCATTAGTCTATTTATGTATTGTTGATAAATAGCATAACATTTAGTGATATTGTCAGGACATAGAATAACTGGATCTATAACAAAAGCAATGGTTTTGTTAAATCTCATTTTGATAGTTTTTAAGTTTTGCAAATTTATTTTATAGAAAGTTAACAAAAATATTCTTTATTGGGACTTAAGCAAAATCGGGTTCAATGATATTCTTGAATCTCGATTTTGTATTATAGAGTTTTCATACATATCCATTCCTAATTTTAATTTTGATTTCCCCCAGAAATTAAATGATGTATTCATTTTCAGTTTAAGTAATTTTAAATGTCCTTATTTTATTCAGGCAATGAAATTTCTGTGTTACAAACAATAAAATAAAGTGCACGTGCACATTTTGGTCATTTCAAACAACAACAAAATGTTATGAAATTTGAGATTCTGTTTCACAAATAGATAAAACAATGTTGTTAAACATTATTTCAATGGTTTATGTAAAAATAAAGATGATAGTAATGTTTTAGATAATTCTAGGAAAAACAATATTGTTAATAATATCAGGGAAAAACAATATTGTTAATAATATCAGGGAAAAACAATATTGTTAATAATATCAGGGAAAAACAATATTGTTAAATTATTATTTGGAAATTCTGGGAAAATACAATGTTGTTATAATTGTTTCTATAATTCATAGAAAAACAATATTGCTAATAATATCATGGTGTAATTCAGTGAAAAGAATTTCAAATGAAAAATCTTGGAAAACAATATTGTTAAAATATCAGTTTGGTGGATTCATAGAAAAACAATATTGTTAATAATATCCTGGTGTAATTCATTGAAAAGAATATCTTATGGTAATATTGGGAAAAATTATCCTTAAAATATCAGTTGGAAATTCTTGGAAAAAAACAATGTTGTTAAAAACAGTTTTTGTGATTCATAGAAAAACAATATTGTTAATAATATCATGATGTAATTCTGGGAAAAATTATCTTTTGGTAATTTAGGGAAAAAATATTGTTGAAATATCAGTTGGAAATTCTTGGAAAAACAATGTTTTTAAAAACAGTTTGGTGGATTCATGATTTTTCTTTGGTGGAAATTATCTTCTAATTTATTAATTTCCTTGCTTTATAAAATAAATAACCCATTCTCTCTTTTTCTCTCCATTACTCCCCCAATGTCCTATGGGTTTTGTAGCCCATAGTTAACATTTAAAAAAAATCTTTAAACTTAGCTTTCAGATTTGTCATTGTTCCTTCTTCCACTGGTTTTAGCACATACAAAAACTTAAGATGGTTTTAAGAATATTGAATATTGTCACTGAATGTTAAAACAAAAATGGAAAACTTGAAAATTAGAATGATTGGAATTTTAGTAACCTAATGCCACTACTGATTACTGATTTTACATGGGGTTTTTATACCCATATGCCCCACCTAATTTATCAGTTTGCCCAATGGTCTTTCTAAGTTTACAACTTTTTCCATCATTTATCGGGGGGGGGGGGAGATTTTAGTGTTAATTGCTTTTTTATTACTGCTTTTTACAGTTAAAGTTTTTAATTTATTACCCTATGTTAAAACAGGATTTTTGTTAACTGTCAATTTGTTCGAGCATTTATGGACCAACAATTTGCCACCTGTTTCAGATCATATTTTTGTCAATCAATTTGATTGACAGCAGGTGATAACAGTCATTGGCCATCTTAATTCTACCTTCAGCCAATTAATGGTTAATTGCTTATCCTACAGTAATTTTGTTCTTCACCTCAGGTGATTTGGAACTTTTGTTACCTTCTCAAACAACGGGTGATGTTACTAGTTCTAGATTTTCCATTGCAATTCGAAATGTTGGGAGATTTTCAATTTACTTTTTATGTGCATTTAATGTTTCTTTTATTTGCTTATGATGATTTCTTTATAAAATTTTTTCAGACAATATGGCTTTATGGGGCTGCAGCAGCATGCACTGTTGCATTAAATCTGCTTTTTGCTCTCGAAAAATAAATTTTAAAATATTTTAGTTTGGGTGCCAATGCTTCCTCCAAATTATCCAACATTGGCAACAAGCATTCTCACCACTGACCCTACCCATAGCAGATTTATGGCAACTTTCTTTCAGCTGTCATACATTGTTTATTTTCAAAATCAACCACAATTTCACATAATTTACATTTTCCTTCCTGTTGATGGAACTTGGAAACATATTTCCAATTTTCCTATTTCCCACTTTAAAATGTTAAACTTAAGTTTAATAAATGTCCAAAATGTATCTTAAACTGTTTAGATGTAAATCCATATTCATCACTATACCTCTATAATATAAAGTTTTTCTCACATTAATTACTATATTATGCCACATTATAGTTAAGATTGTCCATCAGACCACAGAGTGTTTTAGCAACATTTGTGCAAATTATAACACTTAAAAACATAGCCATTCAACATCAAGTAGATAAAGGCAGTACCTTATTGATTATTACATGCCATGCAAGGTAACAGTTTCCAATAGCTAGTTACTATGGTTACTATTCTGGCAAATTATATATCATTATAGTCCAATTCATTGTTGAAAGGAAATGTCATATTAAGTAGTAAGTTGTTAACAACATACCATTTAGAAAATTTCTTTTAACAGTTCATTTAGGAATAACATACAAGTTCACATATTAATTACTTCCTGTAGTGTAAGTGGTGCTTATCTCACTTGGTTGTGTGGGGAAAAGTCCTCGGCTTTGGGTAAATCAGAATTTGATTTCAAATGCTGAGTTTTAAAATTAAACACAATTCATAATACAACAATAAGGCATCTGAGAGGTGCTTACAATAATAAGAAGCACAGCAACATTATAAAAGGAGTACATCTTCTTCAAGACTCAGCATGTACAAGTTAACTAAGTTACATATTGAATGCAAACTACTCAGCTTGGCTCACCTGATCAATGTCATCATTGAGAGCCTTCTCTTAAGGATAACACAAGTCTAAACCATTTTTTCTGAGAATTTTCCTGTAATAAACATTCTTGATCAGCTAATTAAATCTGTGAAATAATGCATGGTGTAGCTCTAGCTTTGGGCCACATGCTGATAATCACAGTAGTGAATAATTTAAGCAAAGTTATTGTTTTTAGCTTAACAAAATTTTAAAATGGTAGATAAATGAACATAAATATAAAATGTTTTGAAATTAAAATTTTAATCAAATTTTATATAAATCATGAATCATGAATTTTATAAAAAGCATGAGTGCTAAATTGCCCACTAGTAATAAATGGTGAGTTTGTCCATGTATATACCATTCGGTGGAATATGGCTATTGTTTAATTCGGTAATTATTTCGTTTATTTACTTTTGAGAAAGTGA
>JAQIXP010003567.1:0-12834 GCA_034700285.1 Proteroiulus fuscus
TATAATGTTTTTTATATAGTTGTGCAATTAATTTTTTTTATAGTTGAGCACCGAATGGTGCTCGGTCTCGATATTATATATATATATATATATATATAAATGCGTGTGTGATAAAATTTAGCATTTCTCATATATAAAAAATTAGTATCTTGAACTGGAGAAGAATTTAAATATTACTAGAAATTATTGATATATATTGCATGTGCAATGGAGGCATTATAGTTACGCATATATAATTCAATTCAAAAAATAAAATCCTCGATGATATTGGTTATGAAAAATAATTTTAATTAGGGTGCTCCCATATTTTGATGCATCGCAAGACAACCCCAAACTATAGAACAAATTACTTTTTTTTTTAAATTCTTTGTGTCAACTATATATGCGTTTTATAGTTTCAGAATATTCTTAGTTTGTTTTTCAAGGCAATTTTAAGCATACAAACTGGGAAAAAAAACTGTTGAACGTAACACCGTTTACATTAATTTGTTTAATTGCATGTACTGTATAAGATCGATATGTCTTTTGACAGAGTTTATCGGCTTTTCAAAGTTATTTCCATATACCTTGGATACAAATTTGCTTGATCTGTAGAGCATATACATTCCCATTCGAAAGTGACTTTTGGTACACCTTGTATAAAAATAAGCTAATATTGCGGTTCAATATTGGTAACCATGTCATTCATTTATGATTTTTGTTTAGGAAAATGGTTTACCTATATCATTATACAAATTCTGGCCACCTTCAGGGAATTTTGAATGATCAGGTCATCCACTGTACACAAGCCAACAGTTATTATGCCCATCATGGCCAAGGAGTTTACTTTACTTCAAAGGGTCCTGAATGGGGCAGAGCAGCAATATTGAAAAATAATTATCTTGATGGTTATCGCGGGCAAGGTTTGAATGCGGATGCTGACCATTACATCCGTATGAAGTCGGAGGACCTTCCTGGAGTAAGACATGTGCTCAGTGGCGATCGTGATGTATGGGTATACGGGATTGACATTCATCTTTCAGGGATGGACTATACAACTGGACAAACATTTAATTAGTATTAGTTAGCCTCTATAATTTAAAAAAATGCAACAATAAAAGGGGGGGGGATAGGGGTTGGTGGAGGGGAGTGGATTTGTTGCACATTTTATTTCCTTAAAAATGGGATGAATTTTCCTGTGTAGCCTATAGCTTATATATGCATATTCAAATTGCGCATAGTTTTTTTTTAAATTATAAAAAAACGCTGGTCCAAGCTTTTCCAATCGAAAATTGTATATTAGTATACATGTATTTGTGATTGATATGTAAATAAGCATTGAATGTTATTAAAATATTATTCTGTTCGTGTGTGTAATATAGATTTTTTATTGTTATTAAGTAATTTCTCATTTTTAAACTGAGCATTTATTACAGTAATTTACATATCGTCAAAACGTCAATCTTAACTATTGGTCCGTCCAAGTTTTATGTAACACTATTTCATTGAAAATTTAACGTCAAAACCCTCCCCCATCCATGTTTTTTTTTAATATTTTTAATAATAATATCCTTGCATATCCTTGCATATCCTTATAATAATAATATAACTGCAGTTTTGAACGTATAAATCAATCGTACAAAAAGTATTATTATGCCAACACTGATGACTGTTTTCATATATAGTTTGTACAACATAATGCATGTATTTTCAAGTTAAAAAAAATTATTTTTATGGCTATTGTTGAATGAAAACAATGAATTTGCGTGACTTTTTGGATGCATATTTTTATTTACTAAGAACAAATTGCTATATGAACGAATATACGTTGCCTCGATCAATGCTTAAAAAACAACATTCTTTTCACCAATATTCCCACCATTTAATGGATTTTTTTCTGAAATACTCTGCATTTGGAAATCCTTGTATTTTTGGGATAAGACTAAACATATAATATTATGATTATCCTGAGTCACAAAGAGTGCTTAATATCCATAAGGGTGATCCACGCAATTACAAATAATTTTATCTCTGAATGCATTAACACCTGTGCATTAATAAAGAATTTACTGCAAATGTCACTTACTTTTTTTAAAAATCATAAAATGTATTATATATCCATGTTATATGCAAGTAGGGTGTCCAAATGCTTTTTAGGCTTGAATTGGGTATAATAATTCATAATTTAGACATTTTTTAATCATGTTGTGCTTTTGAATATTGAACTCTATGTTATGCAATGCTTACATAATAAAAATCAATAAAATGTGCTATACTATTTATGTGCTATTAATAATTGAACTCAAACTGTTTAATTTACTTTCTTAAATTGTTCAAAATTTGGAGAAAAAGTCCTATACAGCTATATATATATATTAAAGCAAGTAAGATGAAATATATATTTGCACATTAGACCAATCTGTTCATGAAAAACAAAGACAATTATAGTTGTTTTACCAATAATACAACATTTATATAATGCTGGCTGTATCACTTTTGCCTAATAATAAATGTACAATATGAACAATATTTATTTTATTTAGAAAGAACCTCTGGGATAAGGCTAAAAATATCGCTTTTTACAGCGCCACTGTTTACAAGTTTCGGATACAGTCAATTGGAAAGGGTTACTATAGTGTTATCGTTTGTTTTGATCTGTTGTAGTCATTATATTATAAGTCGTATGATATTCAAAAACGTCTGATGTTCTGGTAAGTGCACAAATTAAAGTATATGATAGAAATCGCAAAATTTCCAGTAGACATGACACACTTGCACTTTTTCGTTTGAATTTTTTGAAATATCAAAATTAATTTGGGGGAAAAAATGTAATGAAACTCAAGCTTATAGTCCGAAATTGTCGGTGTGGGCGGATTCAGGACAAAATTTTATGGGGGAGAATGGCGATTTCTGAAATTGAAGACAATATTGTGAAATGGTGGGGGAGGGTCATCCCCCCTGAATGCGCCGGTGTTTCGGAGGAGGGAATTCTGTGAAACATCATGGCTATGGAGTAATGCTAATTCTACCTGTGCATTGAGGGGGGAGGGGGCATTATCCTGGATCCCCTATAGTATTTTTGAAGGTGTTGGAATGAGTATGCAAACGTTCATATAGGCCTAGTTCAAAGGTGGAATAATGCCACTCCAGTATAGGCCTATATGTAATGCTATATATTTCTACCTGCTACAGTGGCACAGCCAGGATTTACAAATGGGGGAGAGGTGGGGAGGAAACCCCTAGAAAATTGCACGATTTTTTAAAAAAATACAATACTATATATATAATAAATGAAATGTTGGTCATGGAGGGGGGGTTTGAACCACCAAAGGACCAACCCCCCCCCCCTCTTGGTTGCGCTTCTGACCTACAAGGAGAGAAAGGGGATCATCCCGATCAACCCCTTCCCCCTTCGGATCTGCACATGATATGGGTCGTGGGGTCAGACTATACTCTCCAAAAAAACGGGTTAAAATTTCTAAAACCAGGCCTAAAAACGTAAGATGTGTAGGCTATAGATTGAAAAGGGAATTTTCCCGTTTTTGTTTATAGGAGTATAAATAGCCTGATGACAAATGCAGTTATTCAATAAATTATATATCAGTCATAAAGACATGTTCTAACGTGTCCTGGAAAACTGCCAACAAATTTGGTATCAAAATCATTTTTTTTATATTTTTTTTTCTTCTATTTATGGTTTAAAACCGTATCCAGGTTTACAGTTCTGCATTACGGTAAATTAAATAAAAATGTATTGGATAACATTTAATGTATAGGAAAAGTTTCAGAATGAAAGATAATAATCCTAGTTCAAATCCATACCCCTAGTTCATCCCCCTTCCACCTTCTGCAGTGAGGACTGAGGAGATACTCTGGTACTGCCTATGGGATTGGGACTAAAGACCCCCCCCCGTGTGGTATTTGATGGGGGGGGGTTACCTCCCACGTTTTTGTGGTAATCCCCCTCCTCCTAGGGGCCGTTCATTAAAGACGTTTACAAAAAATCTCAATTTTAGGACCCACCGACCCCTTTGTCAACTTTAGTCAACATTTAGAGAAAGGACCCACCCACCCCCATTGTTGACGTCGTCTTTTTTTAATATTTAAATATATTTTAACATAAAAAATATACGGCGCTTCAACTACTGAAATTATTATGTCAACTCGGTGATGAAGAACCCCCCACGTGACACCTTATTGGTCAACTTTTGGCAAATGACCCACCCACCCAACTGCAAACGTCTTTAATGAACGGCCCCCTAGAGAAATTGGCTGCAACCCCCGTTTCCCTACATAAAACTAGCGGTGACTATCACTTCGATCCCCCACCTCTGAACTCACAAATACCACACTACCCATGCATGCACCCCCCTCAAGATTTCTTCAACAGCTATAAGTTAACATTCAAAATATTTTCAGGGGGGGATTGAGGGGTAACTGCCCCCAGCTGCTCCACCAAAAACCTCCACAAGAATTAAATTATTTACCAATTTTGTACTCTAAAAATTTAATATCGTGCATATAGGCCTTACATTACATGTATTTTGTAATATTTATTTTCAGAAAATGGTTTTTCTGTATCACTACACGGATTCCAATGGAATTCAGGGAATTGTCAGTAGCGGAGTAATCAAATGCACTAGTCTCCACAGTTACCATGCCCATTATGGGCAAGGAGTTTATCTGACCGAAATGGGTCCCGAATCAGGCAAACACAATATTCTGCGAAATAATTACCACAATGGTAAACGAGTGTGGCGTATTCCTGAACTTGCTGCCCACTACGTCAAAATCGATTCGTGTCACCTTCAGGGAGTGAGAAAAGTGCCCATAAACCGAAATGTCTGGATATACGACAGTGATATCAACCTCAACAACGTGCACTACACCACTGGACAAACTATCAATAATTAGTCACATTAAAATGTATTTTTTTTCTTAATTGCGCATAATAATTAATGTTTTACTGTATAAGCGTTGTGCAAGCTATTGCTCATTAAAGAAAGTTTTAACTTTCAATAGATTTTTAATAGGCTACTCATGTTATTTTAATTAACTCGAAAAATGAACTGAAAGTATTATTTTTTAATTCTGTAGTAAGACTGTTCCCATGGTAGATCAGTCCATTAGCAGTCTGGTTGTGAAATCGGTTCAGAAAAGTTCTGATTATATTATGGGGATTAGGAATGGCCAATGCGGATGAGCCGATGGGGGTAAGTGAAGCTCAGTAGAAGCATTGGGGGGGGGGGTGGGGTGAGAATAGGTCTTCTAAAAATTCAGCCTTCCAAAACATCCGAAAATATCTTGGTAAACTAAAGTTTTATTCAGACGTCTTCAAAGATACGAAAACTGCATTTTAGTCACTCTTTTGAGGCGTAGCAAAATCAGCACAGAAAGAAATTTAATCCAATTTAGAATGTCTTCAAAATTGGGATTGCACCTGATGCTTCCTGATGTAAATTACATTACAAGTCCCATAAAGGGAACTTGTATTTTGGCCGCTGCCCTTTGCAAGACCAAATTTAATCCCGACTGACAGAAAATGGTGCCTGTATACAAAACAAGTAACCTCCATCACCTGATCACGAATGTTAACAATGAAGACATTCGTCAGTCATTGACATGATCCAATTAGGGATACAGGAATTTCTTCCCTTGGGCAATGTGGTGCAATTTTGGCATGCAATGGCCCTAGCCAGTTGCCAAAACACCCTCAAAAAAAGGCAAAAATAGCACAGTATGATGCAACGTTTGCTTCGATTGGTAGGCTGGGAAGCGTCACAGGGACAACGGTACACATACGACGTAACAGTTGTTTTCAGTTGGATATACAGTTGGAAGCAGTTGTGTCTGACAAAATAAATTAGCTGATTCTTGCGAGTTACCGTGCAATTCTCTGTTGAAAAAGACGTTTTTGAGTGAGTATTATGATTATAAATTATTTTTTACATAATTAGTCGTGAAATTTCATTGACAGTATTACCTTATATCCATTCTATATCATAAAAAATGCCATTCTTTGTTGATATCAGTATCGCGTTACTTATTAATTCACCTGATTCAATTACGAAGCTCTGCTTTAGTCCATTGCACTATTTGGTGTTGAAAAATCAAAGAAAAGAAACACAATCCACTATCCATACTTTTTATTTGAAAAATTTGCAGAAATTTGTGAAAGCCGCAGAATATTAATTTTTTTGGTAAAGGAAAGCTGCTTGTTAAATTTGTCTCTTTGAAAAGTTGACAGAATCGAGTGTACAGACTAAGGTAAGCATATTAATGTGCATATCTGATAAACATGTTTATTTCTTAAAATTTGTGAAAAGCTGGGATTTACAGGACCTGTTGAATATGAATTCTCGCAAGATAGGCCTATGGCATTTCAAATGTTTAAATTTATGGTAGATTAAGAAATTTCGCTTGAGATTCTAAATTCTTAAATTTCTATTTGTTTTCAAAAATCTAGAATCCATAGAAACTGAATGTGAGGGGGAGAATATTAATCGTAACATAGGCCAATATAGTGTAACCCTAGACGCATGAGTTCAAAGTAAAACGTTATCGTAAATAAATTCTCAATTGAACGGGAAAATTCCCTGTGCAATAGATTTAGTTATTAGGAAAGTTGTCTATCATCTGATATCACTTAAATGTTATCAAAGTGTTATTATAAATTTCCCTTGCATTTTGTAATGTTGTAATTCATAACAGAGACAGATGGAGACTATCGGCTATCGCCCTCATTTGACATTTCCAAATCACTATTACCCCATATTGAAAACGACATTATGAATTTAATATATATATCAGTGGTTTTTTTTTCCACAAATTTGTGACTTTGTGTTCCCTCCTTCCTTCCCTCCCTGGGAAATTTAATCGTCAACAATAGGCTACCTTGTACAAAACTTTAACATGCATTTTCCTCACGAACTGTTCCAAAATGGGGTTCAATGCACGTGCCAATTACATTTAGATTGCTGGAATACGCATGTGCTTTGACAAACAGCCATTTTGTTGTTCTATTAAAATCTGGATAAATTATATATTGAAGACTAGTATTTGTAATTTTTTTTGCATAGGAAAATGGTGATTCTTTACCATTATACGGATGAAGAAGGCCTTCAGGGGATTCTGGATAGTGAACTCATCGAGTGTTCCAGCGAGGACAGTCCCCATGCCCATTTTGGCGAAGGAGTTTACCTAACATCCATTGGGCCTGATGCTGGAAAACACAAAATCTTGCAAAACAACTACCGCAATGGCAGAAGAGTTTATGTCAATCCAGAGCTTGCTGATCATTATGTGCAGCTCAAGTCAGAGCAGCTTCCAGGAGTTGAAAGAATGAATAGCGAACGCAATATCTGGATATGCAGAGAGGATATTTGTCTGCGTCACATTTGGTACAAGACCGGAGATACTTGGGAATGATGGAGACTAATCGTTTGCCAAGATTCTAAGGTTTAAAGTTCCTAAAAAAACATATTGCATTCTTATGGTGGTTAGTTATCCTTGTTTTACTTTATAATGTTCAATTTCAAAACCATTCCATTGGGAAAGTCATTCTTTTAAATGTTCTATACTGTTTCATATTAGGTGTTGGGGTTGTTAACAACGTAAAAAAATAAATAATACTGTATTTGCATATGTGATTTTTTTCTGCATTTGACATAAATTTGTACCTTACAAATACAGTTCATGTGATAAACTGATAAAATAATAATAAATAAAAAGTTATTCTCACAATTTCGAGTTCAAATGTGTATTCTTCATTATAAACTTTTTAGTTAAATTACTTTTAAATTACTTATTAATTTACTTGTTAAATTGTTTTAATTTATAAATGGGAATACTTTTGTAAATTAAAAATAAATTCTTTAAAGAATAACAATACCCATATATAGGCCTATGCTTGAATAGACTATGTAGGCCTAGCATCCATATTGAATGCTACATCCTTATCTGTACATGTGTCATGATCTCCCAATTTTTTATCTAAACATATTTTGTACTAAGTCTTATGACTTGATTGCTTAATTAAGTATTATCTGCTAATAATTCAAATAGTTGTGAATTTTTATTGTACATTAAAGTAAGTATAGGCTATCAAGCATTATCAAAATAATCTATATATGCATTTTCATTGAGTCATATTTTTAAAAATTTCCTGACAACTAGAAATTGTTTAGATGCTTGGAAAAAGTAACAACATAGTCCAACGAATCCAAACAAAAGGTCCAATAACTTTTTGTATAATTTTTAGTCATTTATTTTTATACAGTATTTCCAGATAGGCAAATAGGCAGAATAGGCAGATAGGCAAAATATTTAAAGTACATGTATGAAATAATGCTCTTATACCTATAGGTATGATATAGCTATATGGTATTGGTATGTCGCTAAACTTGCATTGAATGTTGTATTTTTTAATGCATGTTTGTCATGTATAATAATTCCCTAAATATAACATGCTGTGGATTTTGCATTGGTACCCTCTAGCAAAGCCACAAACCGATTTCCCTCGTTCTTTCATCGGCCAATAATAAAAGGGTACGAGGCTCTCTATGATAAGGATATAAGTGTTTATAGCATCACCACAAAACGTGATTCATTGTCACGGTACAGTCTGTCTGGCAAGTAAAGAAGCTTGTTGAATAATTTTCGTAGTCGAATCGAGTCGTCTTGTTTTTGTGAGTATTATCCTTTAAAATTAGTATTTAAGTAATTTGCATGAGATTTGTCTGTATTACATAAACTGGCAATATCAAGGAATTATTTTGTTTTATATTTTCGGATTTAAAACATTGTTTTAATCACATGCATTAATACTGTCAATTGCTTTTTTACCACAAGGTTTGTTACGCCATATGTAAACACGGGTGCTTGAAAGTTTTAATTTATATGCAAAAAGCATGAAAATATAGTGTCAGAGATATTGCTGAAAGTTAATATATGGAACCATACAAATCTTACTAATTAAATTTAAAAGACTTAATTGTGTTATTTGAAACATCATTATTAAATCATTAGAACTTAATTAGTACAAAATATAACAATCCCTACAATGGCTTATTTGGAAATGTATATACAAATCATTCACTTAATCAACAAAAATATTAAATATACATACAAAATGTTATAGGCCTATACCTGTACAGAAAACTTGAGAACTATAGATCTATATGACGTGGAATAACAACTATATACATGCAAACAATTGACAGAATAATTTTTTTCTAGCAAATCTCAGAATTATTCACGAACAAATACATTGGATAACATTAAAAATACGCTCTCATACATGCTTAAAATATAATCCAATGTATTTTTTTCACTTATTTTTTTTTGGGAAATTAAATTTTTTTAATATTTTTTGGATTGGTATATTCACAAATAACTCCACAAATGCAAAACAAAATGGATTCCTTGCCATTGCTAATCCTTTAACAATATCATCCGAAAAATGCATTCCCTATAGAGACCAAGATCATAGCAAGAGTGGTCTCTATAGCAAAGTCTTGTTCTCTATAACAAACCACTGATTCTTTCGATTTCAAAAATTGCAGAAGTTTGTGAAAACAGCAGTGCACAGGGATAGTCTGTTGTAGGAACGATCTCTTTGAATTGAAGTTCACAGAATCAAAAGTGCAGAAAGGTAAGTATGTCATAAATATGCTTACTGGCATTGTCAACATGTTTGAAAAATCGATATACGTTATTGGAATTTTTGAATGTTAAAATCTTGCAAGATATCATATGGTAAGCTCGTATATCCTATAAAAAAATAATTTCTGGTGCAATTTTCACTTATAATTTTAGGATTGAATTTCAGATCCTAAAATCCCTATAATTGCTTTAAAAATGTTTAAAATCTTTAGGAGGGGGGAATATATTCACAGCATTTGAAAACAACTAACTCCATTATCAATAGATAGGCTATTATGATTTTGTATTTGGACGGGAAAATTCCTATGCCCTAATTTATTAATCAGGAAAATGGGAAAGGGAGGAGTCTGGACGGGTATTTCTTCTCCCCCCCCCCCACACACCTTCCCAGATTAGTATTATGTATTGAAAAAGATTTATTTCATTCACAAAAGTAGACTTAGGAGTCATGACTAAGGTTATATAATCACAACTGAATATATTAACATGAATTTAGATCCATTCTACCGTATGGAACAAAAATGTTGCAAGGAATATGCACCTATAATTAACATTATTTTTTATTTGACAGTCTCATCCTGAATAACATTGTATTTCGTATTTTCTTTATATTTATAGGAAAATGGCTACAAATGATAAAATCTATCAGCTTTATCATTATACGGATTATGATGGTCTTCAGGGAATCCTGGAGAGCGGAGTAATCAAGTGTACAAAAGCCGACAGCCCCCATGCCCATTACGGCAAAGGGGTTTACCTTACTTCAATGGGGCCCGAGGCAGGCATAGATAAAATTATGAAAAACAATTACCGCAAGGGCAAAAGGGTTTACAATCGACCAGAGCTTGCTGAGCATTTCATCCGACTAAAGTCAGATGATCTTCCAGGAGTGAGAAGAACGAATAGTAAGCGCAATATCTGGGTATACAAGAAGGATATTTACCTGGATGAAATTGACTATCACGCAACTGGAGAAACTGAGGACTATTGTGACTAGTCGCCAAGAATATAATGTATTGTTATTATGGGCCTACATTCCTATTTTGCTTAAATGTAGTATAACTGCGAGATAATTCCTTCGTTTTCAAACTAACGCGTATAACGGTGATGCTGTGTGGTGTTCAATACATTTGCCTGCCCAAATTAATAAAAATAAGATTTTTGCAAATGTATTGCAATATCACGAGTCACGGTATCACAGTTTGCAAGGTAGTCCCCTAGAATGTTTCATTTAATTGTTTTTAATCACTTTCCATTGGTAATGGTATTATTTTAAATCTGTTTTACTGTTTTATAAAAAGTTCTGAGGTTTTTAGCAATTCTAAATGCAATGGCAGCATATTTTGGTATGTGATTTTCTCTGCACTTAATTTAGTACAAATAGAACATCTGATAAAAAGATGTAGTTGAAATTAACATATATTACATATATTTATTTTGTAAATTTTTTTCAAGTCAGTGATCGGAGATATATTGTAGTTACTACATTCTACATTGTTTTTCCTATAAATAATACTTAACAAGGCAGCATGCACTGCTTTAATATCAGAAGTCAATATATGAAAGTAGGCCAAGTTTTTAGCATAAATTTTAGTTTTGACAAAAGATAAGTACATGTTATAAGTGTATAGATTAGTGCATGGTGGCTATGAAAATTATGCCAATGCATTCCGAAAGTTCCTAAAACTGTGATAAAAATGCTGAGCTATCCGCCTGTTGCGTAGTAGACTTATGCACTCTCTGGTGGTGAAACTGAGCAAATGTACGTGGATGTGTGGTGTTGAAACTGCTATGCCTGTAATGTTTTGGCCAACTAATGCCATTCTTACCATAGTTTCTTACGTAGTAGAAAGAAAACAAAAAATACCAAAATGTAGAGAATTATAATATCTAGTAAAATGTGAAAGATTTTTTCAAAATTACTATTACTTTTTTTAAAAAAAAAATGAAATGTATTAAAATGACAATGAAAAATTGACCATCTCACGGGAAAAAAAATATTACAAAATAACCATTTGATTTATGCAAAAAGCGATTTAATATTGTTTTAGCTGAATAAATTTCCTAAATTTTGGTATATTTGACATTTCTGTAAAATTTGTATTTTTTTTACAAAATAGTATAATAATATTTTCAAGTTAAATTCCTAAAAAAATTCAAATGTTACAAAAATGTCAAATATACCAAAATTTAGGAAATTTATTCAGCTTAAACATAGTGAAATCGCTTTTTGCATAAACTAAACAATTATTTTGTAATAATTTTTTTCCCGTGAGGTGGTCAATTTTTCATGGTTATTTTAATGCATTAAAATATTCTTTTTAACAAAAGTAATAACAATTCCGAAAAAATTCTTTCACATTGTAATAGATATTATTATTCTCTACATTTTGGTATTTTTTGCTTTCTTTCTACTACCCTTAGTTAAAAAATAGTTAACAAATTCAGTCTCTATGCCATAGATCCCATGAAAAATGTCCACTTTGAGTTTTCCATTAACTCCGCTAGTTGGCAGTGCTGCATGACGCAACAGGCAAATTGGTCTGTATAAGTCTACCATTGACTTTTATGAGTTCTAATAGAAACTCATAAGTACTGTATGGCAAACTTATACAATACCAATTGAAACTCATTGATTCCGATAGAAACCAATACATTCTTATGCAAACTTATACGTATAAGTCTATTGGTTTCTATAAAAACTTTCAATAGGGAGAAGCATTGCAGGAAGGAATCTTAACAATTCTTTGGTCCAGTTGAAGGGCATGTTCTTGAATGTCAAGCTACACGAAGATTATGGGAGAAAGTCCAAGTCACGGACTTTAAAAAACCTTTCAGGACAAATTAACAAGTACGATACATGTTAGTTAAACACTGGATGGGACCAAGGCAGGCTTCAGTCATATTAGTGTTTTGATTAACAGCATTAGTTTATGTACAAGCAGAAGTACAAGTGAGATGACAAAGTAAAGTTAGTTCTACTTGGATACTGACAAGATTCAAGTACAGTGTACATGCAAGTCATTTGGTTTAAATGATCGAGACTAAGGTCATGCATGTTCAAGAAAATGCACCAAGTTAATTCGATCAATATAATGTGAAGAATGGCGACCTGGGGCCCTATTTCATAAACGAAAATGAGGAGTGCAGAGTTGAGGAATTAAGGAGTGAAGAGTCATTTTTGAGGAATTT
>JAQIXP010003568.1:0-12828 GCA_034700285.1 Proteroiulus fuscus
CTCGGACTTTGGCCCCTCTACCTCGGCGTTTTTGCATTCTGCTGAAACCGGACTCCCCAGGTCATATCCTATACGTATAATTTCTATGTCCTTCAAAACTACTGTTTGCCATTAATTATACTTAAAAAATATAATTTGTAACAAGGAGGAACTTTGCTTTTGAAATTCTTTCAAGGCCAACTCGGTCCAGTCTTTTGTAGCCACTAATTCTAAATAATTATTTTTGTGAATAACAAACTTCTGACATATGGGCCTATAGGCCTACTTCCAGCATTGTTTCTATTCTACTCGTGTTTCCAGTATACCGGTATAGCATAGAATTGAGTAGTTTATAATGTAAATTTGAATAGAAAATTGTTAAATGTTTGTACTTAACCATTCAATTCTTATATGCAAATTTCCACATGTTTTTATTTATCTATTAATATCCAGATTTTGTCTTATAACTTATTTTTTACTTTATTCCGATATATTTACCATTGAATTACTTTTCATAAGTTTATGCACAGTACAGTCTGTATGTATATAGCTTTACTTTACTCTTTAGCTATTCAATAATAAATGAATGCAGGAAAAAGTTCAAGTTATAGAGTGCCCATATATACAGAGTTGATGTCCAATTATGGGCTTATCGAATTTAGCTTATTCTTCATTATTCTTCCACGTCCTTTTAATATAATATGCATAATGTTATTTGCGTTTGCATAAAACTCTGGTCACGTGGCCTCACATTTTGCAATTAAGATCATCCTATATGTATATAATCAGTTCGGTCCACGGCTCGTGGGGAATGACGGGGATCTACCCATGGGACGTGGACCAAAGGGGGGCAACAAAATGGACGCAACATCAAAGTGGTTTTAGACATAAGAGTTGTAAATATAGAAGCTCCTTCGATTAGTAATGTTTCATCCTCTTCTCTCCCTCTCTTTTCCTGCTCATCTTCCATCAATTTATTACTTGATGACAACATTATTTACATCAGCTGGTCCCACGGGAAACTTTGCTAATGGAATGTGTGCACTATGTATAGACATTATATTGGGTGGACAAGATTAGCCTTATACTTTTCGAGCTTTGGTGTTGGCAAAAATGAAATATAAAAAAGCTTATTTTTAGGCATGCAGATTGAAATGAAGGGTGAAGTTTATACATTCATCACTGGGATCAGATGCAGAGATGGTGCCATGGCCGAAAACAATTTTTGTTCCAAAATGGAACTCGGTGCACGTGCACGTTCCATTGAGCCAAATGCAATTGGCACGTGCATTTGAATTCCATTTTGGAAATTGTGTCAGGAGAATGCGCCATTTTACAAACACGTAGTGATTTCAGGAACAGCAACTGGCAAGCTCAATTATTCTTTTTGACAAGATTATTATTGGCAGCAGTTAATTATTATCCATTAGCTAAAAGTTTGCATGTAGAGCTTTTCGTTTTTTTTTTGTCAAATCCAAATCTAAGCTATAACAAATAAGTGATTAAAATAACGAGGGGGTGGGTTAACTGTAGCGAATGATAGGACCAATTTGTAAAAAGAACTCCGGATGAAGGACGCTTTGGTCGTGCAATGGACACGTGGCCCAAAATTCGATATAGACCACCATCCTGGCCATGGTAAGCCGATTATTAGCTCATCCCTCATACAAGCAACCCTTGACAAGGGGTAAAATATCTTCTCAAATTTCCAATCTCTGTAAACCGCTCATGTATTCTTTTTAGCGGTTCACGATGCAGAAATATAGTGTTTTGGGAATGATTTTTTGTTGTTGCTTTTACCATAACTAATTTCATGTTATATAAGGCTACTTGCGACATGTGAGTGGTGGAAACTAGTTTTTGGTCATGGGTTCGAATTACCCTTTGTGAATTTTGGGAAAGCCCCTCTTTTGGCTTTTGTCTTCCTGAACCTATGCACGCTTGAGGGGGGTTAAAAGAAACTCTGGAAAGTTTGTATACTGGATACTGAATGCAAGGCTAGGTCTAACCGGTATTAATTTCTTAATTTGCGTTGCAAATTTAGTAAAATGTCCACTTGATCCAATTTGCTTAATAGGCCTACTATATCATCCCAAAGCATCGGGTATGGTGTGAAATTAACGTTATAAAAAATGAAAACTGCATAGGCTATTTAAAATTTGGTAGTGGGATTTTACGCATGAAATAAATTTTAAATCTATGGAATAGGCTATGTTAAATAACAACCTCTAGGCATATATATCACTGAATTACAATTTTTTAGTGGTGTTTTGGGTTTTTACACAACCTGCAGTAATTAACGTTAAAAATTGATTGGCAATTGACACAGTGCAACCCAGTGACAAAATCACAAGACGTTAAGGGCCAGTTTCTCCAATAACATTTAAGTCTTAATCCCATATTATCACGAACATGTGATTGATTTGGGTCAATGAAAATTCAGGAATGTAAAGATAATCTAAGATTAACGTTAATTAAATTTTAATTATTGTTGGAGAAACTGGCCCTAAGTACAGTAGTTTACTGCAATCCAAGGTGCAGTTCTTGTCTGCAGTAAAACTACAATAAAATTCCAGTCAATTTGAACTCTATAGAAACAACAACATTTTTCTAAATTTTTATAAATCTTTTTTCTAGTATTTTTCTGCAGTTGTTTCAAAAACTAAAATCCAACAATCCGGCTGCAATATGCAGGTTGCAGAAAAACTGCATGCAATCAGTATTGCAGTATTATTGCAGTAATGTTTTCACTGAGAAGTTTATCTGGTTGTTTTTTTTTATTTATTTTCTTCTTAAATCTGACTTTTTAAAAATTCTTTTCCTTAAAATTGCAGAGCTTTAATTTAATTAAATATGAATTATTATTTGAAAATTGGAAATATTTTAATAATAATTTCGTAGCCGATAATAAAAATAATATTAAGTTTTCAACCGCACTGCACACATCTAGCTGTAAAAAACAAATAATATTATAGAGATCTAGAGATGCTGCAGATAAGTGTTTGCTGGATAATGTGGCGCCATCAAGTAGTCTCATATAATAACTCCACTTTTATTTGTAGCCTCGTCAATGGCCTCCATGGTAGCCTCCTTATAGCACGATTTTCAACCAATCGTGCTTTTCAACCAGCGCGTGCTTGGTAGCTTCGACCTTGACCTGATATGCACCTGTGATTAAATTTTAATGCTTAATGCTGGATTTACGGTTCATAATGATGGTCAAACCTTTTATCAACCAAATTCAATGAACATTTTAGGTAAGCATAGGTGTACTATACTTATACAACAGTATATCTCTTTCTGTTCTATAAAGCATTTATTGTCAGGATATAGCAGCATGTAAACGTGAAAGCACTCTGATGGTTCAGGTTTACTCTGACATCCTTGCCACTACAAAACAGTAACAAAAAAGCGGCAAGGTCTACGAGCCCAAATCAGAGCTCTCTGGCAACCTCTGCCCAACCTTGGACGAATAAGGCTTGGCTTGGTACATAATAAATTAGTCAGGATTTCTGCCACAAGGAAAGCAGAAATGCATAGCCTATGCATCATATCAGCATATACGGTAGGCCTACTAATGAATTTCTGGTGATCAGGCAGTATTATCCTAAACCTAAACCTATTGCCAAGTAGCCAAACTAAAAACAAAAGCATTTGTCATGTATAGAGCATTTGCCTATGCTCTTTGTACTGATGGACTGAAGCTTGCTGATATGTTTAAGTTTGTTACCTGCGCCAGATAATTTTGGGCGCTTATTACCGAGTATGGACCCACGGCTTGCTCGTATGCCAACGTAGGTAGCACACGAACACAAAACGAAAACATACACGCCGTTGGTTGTGATGGTGCAAAGCGAAGTGGAGCTGGCTTGGTATGTGCATTGAACTCCTTCTTTTGGAATAGAAATTTAGTGAGTGAAATTCACCTTAAAAGCTGCAGTGTTTTGAAAAAGTTTCAGCTTCAAAATGGGGCTCTTGTGCAATTGCACATACCATTACATTGTTTTAATGGTGATATGGCAGTCTCAGTTGTAATGGAAGCATTTTTCCTGGTTGTTGGAGGACCCCATATTTCCCCTGTATTCATCTTAGCTCAAAAAATGGTCAGTGGTAGTTCCTTATGGGTTCCTGAATTTCAGTTTCCGTTTATTGTGCCTGTGTGAGACATGTCATTGGTGTTTGCTTAAATAATAACCCACTTATGTTAAAATTATATGTATAAATGCATAATTCCACTTTCCCCTGTATTATATTCCAGTTTTTACACAAATAAATGTATTTCATAAATGTCGTATTTCGAACTTGTTCCTTTGAGGCAGGGTTGTGATAAACTTATTATATACTGTATTTCTAAAACTGATTTAGGCAGTCTTAGCCTTCCAAATCAACTTGGAAAATTTATACGTTAAAATGCCAACGATGCAGTAACAAGGCTTGAAAAATGCTTAAATCTCATTTTCTGCTTAGGTAAACAAGGCCTTGATTTTTTGTCACTAATTTATCAAATTAAATATAATTTGGAAGGTGGCCAGGATATTTCCTTCTCTGGTCACTGCTTATACAGTGAGGTTTAAAAGTCCCACAACGCAACCACAGAGCTATGTCCAATAAGCACTGTGCGAAAACCCCATTTTTTGATACCAAATGTCTTGTACGCACAAAGGTGGGAGGCACCTTTATTGAAGGTGGGGTAAATTGCCCATTGGATAAATAGCATATAGTTGTAATTAATTTTTTCTTATTTACCAGACAATGTTTGCAACAATATCCTACCTATATGAACCACTTGGTAGTTGTTCTGTAGCTGTGTTGCGGGATAAGAATTGTACATTTGTAATAGCATTTTGTGACACCAGGATAACTGATATAAAGTTTTGCTATTGACAACGCCAAACGTGATAATATACGGATACCGTTAATTAAATTTATTGTTCTTGGCAGTAAAAAGGTATATAATTAATTCTAAGGTAATAATACCAATAATGCATGCAATTTATTTTAAGCTTAACTCTTATTTCTGATTTTGTCTTAGATTTTTGTCTAAGCTACTGGTATTAAAATAATTTTAGGACAATTCAGGATTTACGATAAGATTAAATTAAATTGGTAAAAGCACAACTATGAAGTCTATTAAAGTGTCCATGCAAACGTTTCACACATTTGGGAATAGTCAGAACTGATTTTTAATTTAAAAAGAGTGTTGAAGAAAAACATTTCAATTTATTAATGTTAATGTTTCCTAGTTTACAGTTGCCAAACTTGAACTACTATAGTATTACATAATCAGGTTTTCCCAGCGGGCTATAATTAATTACTATTAACTATTATTTCACTTCTTAACACTTAACTTTTTGTCAGTTATTTAAGATTCCCCGAACAGCCTGCAAAAATGCAGTCTTATTTATTCCCTATTTCTCTCCTTTGCTCCAGAGGAACATATCCAGTTCTCATCAGAGATGTTCCCAGTATTTTTCTCTAATCCCCAGCAAAGAACGTTCAAAACTAAAGTCCTAGTAACTAGTCCTAGTAGTTGGCTAGTAACCTCATCCAGAAATCATCGGTCAAGCTGATAAGCGTCAGACCCATAAGAACCGTGTTGGAAAGTTCTTTAGCAAATATTGAAAGACCCAGTTGCAAAGTTCTGTTAGCACAAGTATTTTTTACAGGCCAAACAGTAACATCAAAGTATACAGAGAGACTTCTCTATAACAAACCAAATATGTTTTTAATTGATTAGTCATAAATAAAAGAGCTGTACTTGTTAAGATTTTTTTCACTTTTTTTGAGCTTGAGTATAGGAGAAATTACCAGACACGTGAATCCCACTGAATAATAGTATAATTAAAATTCTTTTTTTTTATCTTTTGTTCATAATTTTCAAGATTATTTAGCTAATAACTAATATATCTTGGGTTATTATAGCTATTTAGTGATAACCCTAGGCATTTATCAATTAATTTTCAGTTGTACTTTTTATCATGTTGTTTTGCAATGCTTTTTTGGTATTTCCCCTACTGGGCTACAAGCTTACCTGCTCTTATTATTTAATTTGCATGGTGGGAGACGTGATTTTTGTTATGATAAAAGAAGTTCCCCAATCAGTCACAGGGTTATGACTTGCAACAATTTTTGCCCACTTTAAAGCACTACAGATTATTTTTTTCTTCTTATTTCATGGTCATTAAAAAGCTAAAATAATTGTGTATTTTTGAGGCTCTGAATCTGACTGACATGACAGTAAATAGTAATGCACACATTATTACCTGTTTTTTTTAATTCATTAGTTTATGAATGAAAACTCAAATCCTGTTTGTTCGTTATTATTTTGTATTTTCTGCTGATCACATATATTTCATAATCAAATGATAATTTTTTTTGCTAATGTTAACAGCCAAAAATTGTGATAGCAATGATAAAAGTGATTATTTATTTGTGAAAGTAAATTATTTTGATCGTAAGATCAAAAACATCAATCGTGGTTGTGATAACTAGTTGCCTTTCATACCAATTGAAGAAAGTCTTGAGGTTAATTATGGAGAAGCCAGCCAATTTCAAGGGAAAAGTTGCACTCGTAACTGGTAATAATTCATGTTATTTTGAATTTTTGCTGGATCACATTGTATCATGACTTTTGTTTAAAAATCTAGGAGCTGGTAGTGGAATCGGAGCAGCCACTGCAATTTTATTCTACAAATTAGGAGCGACAATTTCCATTACAGATATTAATGAAGATGGTCTGAAGAAGACATTGGATGCATGCCTGCAAATAGCTTCGGACTCACCAAAGGTACGATGCTTAGAAACCTATCTCTTGAATGTCATAGTTTTATCCCTTATTAATTAACGGCACCCTTGATTTTTTTTTACGGAAATCTTAGAAACGGCACAATTGAATGCAAAAGTTTAGAAGTAATTTTATCACTTGAGGTGTTCTAGTAAAGAAAAAATGGCAATTCCAGTTAATTTAGTCTCATGGGTTATTTTTTTTTTACTGTTAAACTACATTTGTTTTTTATCTTTCCCAAACAAAAACATTGACGTCACATATTTAATTAATTAGTAGAAGTCCTAAGTTTCCTATTGCATGAGATAATAGAGGCAGTAAAGGAAAAATGTTTATTTTCTAACCATTAATGAGATATTTTTGTGTTCTATGATTACTTATAGGCTTCTTGGAGAGTATGCATGCAGATGCAAACTGACATATTTTTTCTTCTTATCAGCCTCTTTTGACCATTGGGGATATTGGTGATGAAATATTCCAGAAATCTTACATTGACAGTACGATTGAAAAATTAGCTCAGATCGACATATTAGTAAGTGATGAACGTATTTATGATTTTATGCTGGAGGAACTTATTTTGTTGTAACTTTGGCTTTTAAGAAAGGATATAATTGGAAACTATTAGTAAATAAATTACTAAAAAATTTCAGGAAAAATCATTCAAATAAATGCACTTTTCAAGCAAGCTATACATTTATTTATAAAACTGATGCTAATAAAATAATTTTTTGATTCGGATGTGATTTAAAAAATTGTTGCTGAATTAATTAAATTTCTTAACTGTAATTAATACTTTTATTTGACTTATATCGGCATAGGTAAATTAATAAAAACTTAATATAGAATTCTCAGATTAGGTGCATTAGGTGTGTTAACCCTAACAACAATTCAAAATTATTTTTTAGGATATGTTTGAGTCAACCCTTGCAAGAGTCTAGCTTATTTGGCCCAAAAATCGTGATTTTGTTTAAATCTAAATCAAAATTTTCATGGAAGAGCAATTTTGGAATCGAGATTTTTTTGCACAAAATAATTTTGATTTCAAGAAAAAAAAATTAAGTTTATTTTTCGTACATTGTAAGGGAAGCGTTACATTTTTGCCTTAATATCAAAAAGCATGACATTTAAAACTTCTTTTTTTTAATAATGAGCATTACTGTTTTTGTTTTAATTTGCAGGTTAATAATGCTGGAATTGCACCAAAGGACAGCATCAACAATGGCAATTTGGCCGTATTTGATCGTGTTATTAGCATAAATCTAAGGTAAATAAAATAAAAAGCTAAATGCAGTTATATACCTTAAAATAGTAGTGTGCTTATTAAACTATTGTAACAGGGCACCATATAACCTTACCGTACTCGCCACTCCATATTTAAGAAAGACCCGGGGATGTATTGTAAACATGTCAAGTTGTGCTACTCAGAAAACGGTATGAACAACTTTTTTTAACTAATGCTCATGAAAATTCAAAACACATTGGAATATTCATTAACGTGTTTAAATTATACTGGCAGATTGAAGAGAACATGCTTACATATAGCTTATCAAAAATGGCAATCAACAAATTAACAACAATGGCTGCAGCTGGTAGGCATAAGTTGTATTTATGAACTGCAATTTCTTAACATCTAATACTTTACAAATATTCATTTTCAGAGCTAGGCAGAGATGGCATCCGAGTAAATAGCGTCAAGTAAGTTGCTGTTTATTTTGATTTTCAAAAATTCATCAAACAATATTATTGTAGTACAAGGCCAAAATTATATTTTTTATTGCATAGCCCTGGACCTACATTGACTGAAATATACAAGCAACAAGCTCCAAATGGAAATGTAGATGACGTGAGTGTATTTAGTCTGGATTACAGTTTATATTTTAAAAAACTTATTATACTCTCAAAGTTTTTGTTCTGAAATGGGGTTCAATGCCTATTTGGTTTGCTAGATTAGGCCTTCTTCCAGTCTCGTTTTAGGGAAAAAATTTGTGTGGTAAACTCAAAATTAAGTCACCGATTGAATTTCAATATCTCTTATTAACTTTATTTGATATCACGATAATGTTAAACAGTAAATCTATTAGTGTAGAGTATGCACTGTACTAACAGATGTTATACGAGCGTAAATTGGCACAGAAGCATTCATATTTCTAAAGGTTTATGTTATACTATAGAAAGTATTCATATAAAAATGTTTTTAAAATTATTTTACAATAACCTTCCCTGCATTAGCTAGGCACCAGTAATTAGTAAGAAAATCAAAAATTGATTGAGAAAGTATATGTAATCACTTTGCTAATTTGTAACAAAACTTTGATAATTACTTCAGATGTGCAAGAAATTTGCTGCACTAACCACAGTTAATCGAATTGGACAACCAGAGGACATTGCAAATGCCGTTTGTTACCTATCATCCGACTGTGCAACATTTATTTCTGGCATTAACATGCTCGTTGATGGAGGATGGTCTATTAAACGCAATTAAATTACCAAAAAAATATTTTACACGAATAGAATTTAACGTAAAAATTTATCTCAATTTACTAAAGGATTGCTTTTTTGTGAAATTTGAACGAATTCTTTAGAATTAACCCTTACATTTTAATGTTGATTGTATTTTTTTAAATTTTTTGAAAATCATGTATTTCTTTTAGAAATATTGAATTTCATTTAATTATTATTTTTGTTTACTTCATTATCTTGGGTTTTAGCATCATGAGCATTGTAATAAAGTAGACTCTTTAATCCATATTAAATCATTAAATATACGTACATTATACCCCAGTAGGCATTACATAGGCTTGCACAGGGTGTATGATAAGGGGGGGGGACGAAACAAACATGTACCCAGACAGGCAAGGTGTCCAGGTGAGTACTTTTACCACTTGGGACACATCAGTGCTTGGGGGTAAAGCCACCGGAGGTGAAATTTTTTTCAAAATTGTGATTGTTTTTCATTGTTTTCATGTGTTTTCTAGGAAAAATTTTCTCCCATTTCCCACATTTGGGGGGGGCAAGTGCCCCCTCTTTCCCTTCCATCCCCCCCTGCCCCCCCTCCCCCCCCCCCCCCCATCCTCGCACGCCTATGCTCCATTATCGAAAAAAAAAGATTTCCAGGGTTCGGAACTTGTTCAGATTTGTTTTCAGTGACTCCTCCCTTTTGTGACGTCACAGCTGCTGGAACTACTTCTGTGCGCAATAACACAATAAACTTTTCGGGAATTATTTATTGTGGATTTGTTCCCTTTGATTCAAATGAAGGTTTTATTGTTGTGTTAGTTTAAATACGGGCAATTCGGATGTTCACATTTTTATATTGCTATTTAATGTAAGTATGCATACTCTGTTCTGACTCTGATATTCATGTTTTCTGATCCTATTAATTCCCTCCTTGATTAATTCCTATTTCTACTCATAAAAAAAAATGGCTAAAGCTTGGACTACGACTGAAGCATCTTTCTGGACCATGTCTTTGCGGACTACTCATTCGAAACCCAGTGAAAGCCCTGAAATCATTACTCTTATTTCTGACGACGATGATGAATCTGAACAACCGCCAGTAAGTGCCGAAAATGTAAGTTTTGAGATTTTCATTATTTAGAGCAAATTAGTAAATTTATGGTAAAAGCTGCAACACTTGGCTGAGTTTGCTACTAATAATCGGTACTGGAGTAGCCTCTTGTCACTTGGACAAACCTGGAAAGTTGTATGAGGGTAGAAGTACTATAGTGAAACCGAACAAAAGAACGGCGTAAATATCCATTTACTTGTGATTGCCAGTAGTGGGATATTTACGCCGTTCTTTTTCATGGTTTCACTATAGAAGTGTGCTATAGTGAGCTAATATGCTAGTGACATCTAGCTGGGTCTAAATCTGCAATAAGCTCAGTGCACAGCCAAACTGGTGTATAGCTACAGACAGTTCTTAACTTTCTGAGACACTTACAACTCAAAACCTCAAAGCTTTTTTAGACCTCTGATAATGATAAAGCTTTCTTTATTGGTTAAAAATAATTTTTCATTTGTGTAGGAGAGTTGTTCATTAGTTAACAAATTGTGTCACTTAAAACAATCACTTTCCGTTTTAATACTTAAGCTCTAGGTTTCACCAATTGTGAGTGGGTTTTTTTTGCAGGTTGCTTCGCCAGTCAGGAATATCATACTAACATCGCCACCTCATACCCCTGGTAGATTGTCTCTTGCTTATGGAAAAACTGTCAAGAAGGAGCTAGATAGCTCAATACAGACAGCGCGTATATTGTCACTTAATTCAACCCCTTGGGCTAAAAACAACGTGAAAGCAGATCCAATCCTTATAAAGATAGATTCACACAGAAGTGGAACTGCCATTTTAATTCCCAAAAGTCCAGTCAGCAATGAAGCGGTACATATATTTTGAGATATACTTTGTACCAGTTGTATACAGTATTAGGTCAATTTCAAATAAGTATTATATAATGCAATTTTAGAAAAATTCTACATTGAATATTAGCGTTGCAACTCCTGACCTCTCTGATTCCTCAAAGCCATCAACCGAGCTATCTCCACAAGCCTTGAAATTGTTAGATATCATTAATAAGGTTAACATGAGAAAAGAAATACAGCAGGTATAATTTTTTTGTCCCATAGGCTTGTTTATCTTGGAGGAATTCCTTTAAAGTTATTTACATGTATTTTACCTTCCAGTCCAAGTTGAATGCTATAATTCAATTGCCGATACCCACGACTGGATCGCTAACATCTTACCAGGCTCCTGATAATGAAGTTCATAGTAGCACGGGAGCCGATGATGCTAAAGACTCTTCAATATTGAAGGTCATTTAAATTTTCTGCACTTAATTTTTTTTATTAAGATTTGCATTTTTTTTTTGATCTGATGTGTTACAGATTAATGCTTTCTGTTTTAGTTTTTTGAAACTTGTCGAAAGTTTTCTCGAGACAAAGAGGATAGCTTGATCGTGGAAAAAATGTGGAAACGAGTTGATAAATGTGATTCAATGTATACAAACTCTAAAGAATTCTTACAATTCACACGAACCGTCCATTTAAAATTGCTCGATGATCAATCCAATTTGCACGTGTACCTGAAGGAATTCTATGATGGATTAATAGAACTTCGTTCATCGTGTAATTCCAAAAATTCAACTGCCGGGACTGATAACGATACTTGCGGTGGGCCTTCTACTAGCCACAATAATTCAGGAAGTAATGAACCAGATACCACATCTAATGAAGCACCAATTGAAAAGCGGATACTGATCTTGGAAAAGTTACTTAGGGTGAGCACAATTTGATAGGTTTCACCATTGAATTGCTTTTGCAGCATTATTTCTTTTGTTTTATCCTTACTATTTTTTTGTAGTTAACAAACATGCAAAACTATCACATGAGCATGATTTGATTCCATAAGTTTTACATCAATGGAGTTTGTTTTGGAATATGTGAAGTAGACCTATAAACTTTTAGAGCAAATTTAAAATTAATAACAAAACTGTTGATGTGTTGAGGTCCATGTACTTTTTATGCAATTAACTTTCATGCATTTATTTCGTACAAAACTTTGCAGTAATTTTTGTGCAAAAAGTTGTAAACTTCATTGTGTTTTAAAAAGTTTGTTATTTAAAAAGGATATGTGCAAAGCATTTTTAAAAAAAAAAAACTTATAAGCCATTTACCAGGCAAACAATTTTTAAAAAACAATCAAACAATTACTAGACTACTAAACTTTTTCTTGCATCAATGGATGAATGTTTTTGGTTATGTTCCTTATAGTTTATTTAATATTGTTATTTACATGATTATTTTTGTATTCAATTTAAAAAAAAAATTTTTAGAGCACATTTAAAATGCTAGTTTTAGAGTATTAAGGGTCCACATTAAGCCGTCCACACTTTTAACAGCGTAATCCTATGGGGATTTCAATGTTAAATTCGTTTTCTTCAAACTGTACTAACTCAAGAACGGGTTAAAGGTTCAACGATGGGGTTTGAGTTTTATTAAAGATTATTAATTTTACTAAAAACTGATGCATGATTATGACGTCACATGCATTCTGAATGAAGTTATCG
>JAQIXP010003569.1:0-12826 GCA_034700285.1 Proteroiulus fuscus
AATGAAGTATGCCAAATTTCATCAAAATCAAAAAATATGAGGTAAATTGGTGTGTTGATTTGACATGGAATGACCCAATACCAAAGCAATACGCATATCGGTAATTTTGATTTTGTTATTAAATGAGTGATTTCTTATATACATTCTTTGCAGATCTGCACCGATATCCGTTTACTGGCCCATATGAAAGAACTGGAAGAGCCGTTTGAACAGACTCAGATTGGTCAAATAACACTTATTAGTATTGTTTTTAATGAAAACTTTGTAACATATGCCCACTGGCCAATAAGAGGGAGGGGAGGAATCCTCCCTCAAATGTTGAGGTAATTTAATTATTTTTGAATTGTGCAGGTTCCAGTGCCATGCCATACAAGAGAAATCCAATGCGTAGCGAACGATGTTGTTCGCTGGCCCGTCATTTGATCACTCTCGTGGCCGATCCATTGCAAACGGCCAGCGTCCAGTGGTTCGAAAGGACGTTGGACGACAGCGCCAACAGGTATAAAAGCATTTTCACTCTCGAAAAAGAGAGCTTCATATTCAACTCATCGTTATGCCTCGTTTTTTAAGGAGGATTTGCTTGGCCGAAGCTTTCTTGACAGCCGACTGTATTCTGAATACCCTGCAAAATGTTAGTGAAGGCTTGGTCGTTTACCCTAAGGTCAGTACGTAGACCAGCACTTGCACTGCACTATATATTGTGTGTTCCCTTCCAGAAGCAGGGCTACTTAGGCTCCACGGCCGATTCTGTTAAATGCCCAGTGGCCCCGGGGTCCCGTAAGTCCTGCACTGGAATTTAGGCAGGCACTAGTCGGGAAATCATTCCCAACCTATCTAGCACTCGTAGCTAAAACTACTCAGTCCCCGATTTTCATCCATCGAGAAAAGTGAACAGATTCATTCTGAGCATAAGATGGGACCAGCAACTAGTTCTGGCAATTCATTTTGGGTTGATTCCGTATTGCAGGTAATTGAACGTCACATTGGTCAAGAATTACCTTTCATGGCCACCGAGAACGTCATCCTGGCTATGGTCAAGGCAGGTGGAGATCGACAGGTCTGTTCCACGTGCTTTTAAAAGCCGCACTTACTCTCATCTTCGATGTTTTTGTATCAAAATGGGGGAGGGGGTGGGACAGAATGTGGGTGTACGCGCAAATTAACTAGGCTTAATGATTTCTTAATTATTCTCATCCACTGCAGGAATGCCACGAACGTATCAGGGTTTTATCTCAACAAGCTGGAGCTAGAGTAAAAGAAGAGGGAAAGGAAAACGATTTGATGGAACGTATCCAAACTGATGACTATTTTGGGCCCATTCATCAACAACTGGACCAACTTTTGAATCCGAAAACATTCATCGGAAGGGCGCCTCAGCAGGTAATTAATCCCACATTATCAACTAATAGCGCAACCAACAGGCCTGACAACAATCGTTGCAATTCTTCTCACCTTTAAAAACCCATCTTTATAATAGATATCATCACAGTTTATATGTATTTCCCTTTGAATTAGGTTACAGAGTTCCTGGAATGCGAAGTACGACCGGCTTTACTAAACTACAAGGATCAATTGGAAACGACTGCCACGGTTGAATTATAACTATTAACATACTGACAAATTCAACGCTTTCTTGTATTATAAAACCTAATTCGTCATTTCTAACAACCTAATGGGCCAGTAATCAGAGTAATGGCAATAAAAGATGATGATATTCACTTACCACTTTGCAGAAATGTTGATAGGTGATAAGGAGGCACAATGGCTGGTACAAGCATGTCACTGAATTCCATGGCACTAAGCTAGTCCAAGCCAGAAATTTGATAGAAAAGTAAACATTTCATACTAATCGTCATTGATGTAGATGATTGTCATAATATAATCCACAGGCATTGTAAAATCCAAATCACTAAACTTAAAAAGTAACGCCAACAAACTTGGCGGGTGACTAAAAGATGGCGGCAAGGGCAATTCATAAATAGTTGGGATACGCAAATAAATGGATATTTGAATCAAGGTCACTTAAATCATTTACATAAGAATTCTAGATGTTCCTCACGTTGCATCAATAAAATTGTCAGTAACTTATTGGAATCTAAATAATATAATGTGAAAAATTGCAGATTATTTAAAAGGACGTGTGTATCATTAGGTATCCCAAACAAGGTGGACTTTTTTTTTCATTCCCCACGCCATCTTCACTCTGTCTCACTGCTTAAGATGGCAATTTTGCTAGCCTATTTACCGCCGATTTGTCGCAAGTAGTTCGCCCTCCACCTCATATATTGTCTATCTCACATAGACTTTGCAGCCGTGCAACCATGTGTATTCTTCCACAGGTGCATGAGGGGCTTTCGCATTCTACGTGACAAAAACTGTTAAAATGCCATAAATCTCCCCATGGGTGCCGGGAGGGGGCGGTTGCTTCTCACTGGAGTAGACTGCTTCCCTACCCCCTCCCGGGGATGCACATTTATCCAAAATAAATAGCACATCACCTGTATATATATATATTAATATAAGACGTAATTGGCCCCTCCCCAAAGAAAGTTTTCTGCTAGCACCCATGAATATCTTTCTAATGATAACATTCCACAGGTGTCATTCCATAAGCGCCGTCTAAAAATTAGCGGTATGTAGGTATGGGGGTGCCGTAGTGGAACACAGCCCCAACTCGGCAACTCTTATGTTGGCAATGTTGATGAACAAAGTACTTTATATTAGGAAATTCCAGTGAACCTCATCTTCGGTGGCTATGGTAGCATATTGACGTTGAACAACCTCACATTGACTATATGTCACATTCCATCCCTATGTAGCGGCCTTAAACGCACCAAGGGTTGAGGGAGATGATGGATGGGTCATCCCACTCACAGAAAATGCTTAGCATCGTGGAATGGAGCTTCGACTGCATGACTTTATTTGGAAAAATACTTTTGGAGCACCCGTGCATTTATCGTAGGAATGTGGCAAGCAAGTTGGCTAGCAAAATTGTCGTCATTTGGCGAGACAGAGTATAGTCAATGCAGCAAGAAGTGTAGTAGGAAGCAAAACTTATTTTCAGCATTTTTATGTTTAAAAAGATAAAGTAAAGACTAGCTATCAATTACATGGTTTAGAAGTGCTTCGGGTGAGGGATCCCGTCCCCGAAATCTCCTAAAAACCTCGCTGGGGTGACAGCCGCCACCCAAAGACAGAAAAGTATCCTTAAATCTATGAAAACAAATTCCCAGTATCAGTGTGCAGTCTTGAAAACTTAAAACCATAGGCATAAATTGGGGAGAGGGGCGATTGCCCCTCTACCTTCCCTCCCCCCACATATTTTTCCGAAAAAATAAAAATTGTGAGCGCTATATAAATGATTTAATATTAAATAGGGCTGCAACCCAACCCCCACCCCCTCATGTTTATCCAATTTATGTTAATGTCTATCATTGTTGTCAATTTACCTTTTTCCTTCATCTTTGATTTTCTCCTCGTTGGTCAATCCGATCTCTTTAAATGCGCTAAAAACGTCGGCGGCGATCATCTGAAAAGAGATGCGTACGAATGACTTTAGAAAATTGAGGATTGGAGGCAGCTGAGCATTAAAAGATTAAACTGGATAAATTGGGCAAATATTACCTCTGCCCATTTAGCGGAATAATATGCGGCATGATATTCTTCACAGAAAATCTGAGAAAACGAGCAAGGGTGGGCATCGCTCTTGTTCAGATCGAAAGGCATGAAATCCGGCCACAGGCGGCGCGTTATGTCTAACCAGAACTCCTTACTAATCAATGAAAGGTAAATTAAAGGAGACATTTGAATGTGTCAAAGTAAGGCTTGAAAACGTGCTTTTACCTGGTATATAACTCCAGATCTAGGGCACTTCGATATAACTCCCAAGTCAGATCATACGCGGCAAAATGCTTCCTAGCTTAAATGAATAATAAGTTAACCGTAGGGTCAGATCGCTAACTAAACAGAGCAAGATCATTTCATTCAAGAAAAACCAAACCTTTGATAAGTTTGTTACATTCCTCCTTAGAAAGACTTTGGCCACTCTCATGGTGATGGCTTAAAGAACTTAGAATTTGAGCATCGCTTAGCCAGAACGCCATAAAATGAGAGCAAACATCGACGGCATCCCATTCGATGTTAGTCAAACCGGCAACTTCGCTGTATGGTATTGCCGTTAAAACGTGTTGTAGAGTGCTCCCAAACTGAATAGCGATAAATTTAAAAAGTATACTTCAAAACTGACGAAATTGTGGAAGACATCACTGCAAAAAGTATTACTTTCTCGAAGAGCGAAACGACGTTTGAGAATGTTAAGAGCGAGGGCAATCCATGTATAGGCGGTTGAAAATTAAATATTAAAAACGCCAAAGGTTTAATGGTGAGAGAATCGCAACGGTCTGAAAAAATGAGCGAGCACGTATATTGTATTGATTTTATAGAAACGAGTGGTTAGCTCTAATTCTACCTTACTTATGCCAGATTCTAAAGTTGCCGGAGTCAGTAATTTTTTGGATCGAAAATAGGGATCCAAATAAAAAGAGCCGGCGTGAGAACCTGCCAAAAATGGAACCAATATAAACACTATAATAGCTGGGATATGAAGTGAAAAGAACACTATACAAATTTTCATACCATGTTCGTCAAAAACTTTGTAGAAAGAAACGCCGCCATCCCATACTTCCACTTCGCTGGTTGCATCCTGATAAAGACACACAATCCTTACTTTTTGAGGCAAAAAAATTGATTTCTCATGAAAGCATATGCTACTTTCTTCACATACACTTTTATTTGAATTCTCTTTGATGTAGATTTAATGCACAAATATTCAGGATTTCATATATATACACTTACCTTAATTGTAATTCCAAACAGCGAATGACATAATTTAAATAACCCCTTTAATACGTGGGGAAGTGGAAAATAATGACGCAATTCCTCTTGCTCGTTTGATCTAGAGATAAAAATATAGATTATAGTCTGCCATCGTTCTACGTAAGGAATTTATCACTTAAAAGAGTTTATTTCAGTTACTAAAGGCGTTTAACCGGTATAAATTTTGGGCCTGTTTTCTGCGCCAATAAGGAATATCCCATAGGTCTAGATTAGCATCAAATCCTTCACTCGCTGCAAACTCCTGCAATTCTCCGATTTCTTTTTCCATCGTCACCTTACTTCGAACCTTCAGACTTTATTTTTAAGTTAAAAATACCCCATTTTTAATATTTACGTTTAAACATTTTAATTCGGGAGTGTATTCTAATTAATTTGTTATACCTAGTGATCATGGCTTGAACATTTTCCACAGTTGCAGCCATTTTTGTTTCCATCGATAATTCCACATAATTAGAATAGCCCAGAACATTTGCCAACTCTCGCCTATAAAATAAAATAATAATAATAATAATTAATTAATTACTTTAGTGGTCTTTCTCACTTATTTTCTAACATCTTCCATCTGCACACAAAAAGGGTCACTGTCCACATTTTGAAACCTAATATCTAAATGCACAAGTGGAGTGTAACTACTGACCTATGGTGCCTTATTTCCTCCATGTGAATACTATTATTGAGTGCTCGGTCATTAAACGCCGAAGCCCGAGTGTTATAAGCTCTCCACATGTTCCAGCGAGTATCACGGTCGCTACAGTGCTGCATAAAATTATTGAAAACATGAGGCCGAAGGGTGACTTCCCAGGGCCCTTCCTTTGGATTCGAACTTGTCATAGAAATAAAAAGGTAAAACATAAATCAGTTATTATGGTTAAAAGATATTTGCGATACAGTTAGATAATTGCAGGTATTTCCAATACCTGTCTAATGCCATTTGCCTAAGCAGAATATCTGGAAAGTCTCGAACCATTCCATAATCCGTGATGGTAAATTTAAACCTTCTCGTCGCCTCTTCAAGTTTCTGGCTGCAAGCATCAAAAATCGTTTCGAGCGTTTAATAAACTTCCGTCCCACTTTTTTCTAGTTTAGCATAATTTTGAATAATAATTGCATGGACTAGCCTGAATTTGGACTTTTCTTGGTTAATTTTCTGAATGGCACTTTTAAAATGTCCTAAATTATATCCCTTTAAATCTAATCCATTGAGTCTAGCCTCCAACAGATACTTGTCGACTATCCTTCGCTGTACTTCCGTCAAGCTGTCTCGTTTCACATTGACCCCTTTCAGAGCTTGGTAAACTGGTAAACTTTGAAAGCGTTGTGCCCGAACCCTCTGAACTCTAGGATGAAGCTTTGAAAAAGTTGACTAGTTTTTGAATAAATCGGCAAATTATTAAAGAATTTATTGGAGAAGAAACTCACCGAACTGTAAACGTGTGCCATGTCGTCTGTGTGGCGCAACATAAATATGTTCTTTAATGTACTCCACGTATAATCGAGTGGAAACAACAATTTCTCTAAAGGTTCATAGACTGTCTTGAAATCTTTGTTGGTGTTAGGGTCTAGAAATGGCAAAGAAAATTACAATTCTTACAGTGATCTATATCTTCATTGAAAGAATGGGCCATATAACGATAGAACAAACCAGGATTTATGACAATCTACTTTAAAGCAAGGTTGGTGTTGAATAAAATTAACTTAAATATAGAAAAAGGCAAGAAGACCTCCATATATCAAAAAATTTGGTAAAATAATTTCAACGGATAAAGTCTTACGAGTTGATTATTAAATCTACAAAATTTACAAGGCAAGTAAAATCAAAATCTTGTTTAAATTTTGAAGGTATAATTTTGGAAATGCAGACGCACGATTGTTAACTCGCATACGGTAAATGCATATTAACCTTTTCAGGAGCACCATCCGTTGAAAAATTATAAAATGTGTCCGAGAGTATTCCATTTTGTTCAATCTTTTACTGATACTTGCCAAAACGTACCTTGCAGATTCTCTTCGATACGGCATAATCCACTCTCATACTCAATCGTTCGCTTTCCAACGCCATTGGCACAATTAACAGGCGTCAAAGCGCCAAACTTAGGCACGGTGCCTATTCTCAGTAGCGGATTGTCTTCAGGCGTATCTTTAGGAATTTCGGGCAAACTGAAATAAAACTGCATATTTTAGATTTCACATTTTTTCAGTACAACGAACCCAAGCTGTGAACTGTTCAAATTGGGATGCATGCATCCCAATGAAATGAAAGTTTTAGCTTTCTCTAGCCGTTTTTGCCAGATGTCCTGCCACTATTTTGTGACTACCCTTTGGGCATAAGTATAGTATGCAGACTCCAAACTTAATTTAAATAAAACTATATTATTTGGTAGATATATATATTACGGGAAACTAGAAGGTAATATTGGTTTGGAGTCGGTATACTATACAAGTACCATGCTTTTTATGGATATCCAAAAACTATTTTGCACCTTGCCTGGTCATGGACATACTTTGGCAGGAACACAGGACTCAGGAGGAACTCAGTTGCTGACAGTATAACTATAGCCTGGTCTATGCTAAATAAATTATGGATGCTTCGTACAGGAAAATCATTGAATGAAGAACTTTGCATTTTAACGTTTTCCTAGCATCCCTATGGTGTGAAGAACTACTTGTAAACTGGATGACTACGCGAATTACAGGGTAATAACGCCAAAATACGCCTATTAAAGCTGCACTGTCCTGAAGAAATTTTGTTCCTAAATGGGGCTCAGTGCACGTGCATATGCAAGCAAACTAAATGTAATTGGCACGTGCTTGGAGCCCCAATTTAGAACAAATTTTTTTGGGGACAGTGCAGCTTTAAATGCTGGAATTAATGTCTACACCAGCATTAAATTCAGAGATTTAAACGCAAATTTTTCACCCTCACTTCTAGCTTGCCACTCCTTGGGCCTCCTTGGAAGTTGCATGCACTGTGTGGAGTCTACACATAGGGCTAATATATTTGTATACAATGTTATTTGTATAGGCCCCTAGGCACTGTATGTCTGATAGCATTGACAAAATTATTTTTCAGACATAGCTAGCCAGCCTATTAGTTCTACAGACAAAATCCAGGAGACCAAATATAAATAAAAATATACGGTATACATACAGAACAACGTAGCCATTCCTAACTTGAGAATAAGTAAGTTTTGTTGGAAATAAATATCCAACAAAGTTTGATCGCCGAAGACAAGCAGCCATTCTCCGCCATAAACAGTGCCTTTTTTCCTATAACCTCCTTGCTTTTTCACAAATCCTGTCTGATGCTCAGGGGGGTCGCCCATAAATGGCTATGGAGGGACTTCAATGGGAGCACAGCCAAATACATTTTTTTTATTTTATAAATAAGTTTCGCAAAAAATTGGAAAAAAAAAAAAACTTCAACAATAGGGGTGGGTGGGTCCTTTCTCTAAATGTTGACAAAAGTGAAATGTGTAAACTATTAACTAACAATTGTTAGTTAATTAACAATTGTCATATTAATATGACATGCAAAATGAATGGGATTCCTAAACTGCCAGACTTAGTTAGTTGCTCCCTTCTCACCATTCAAAAAATGGGTATCATCCATTTTATATTGAATTAATTCTCATTTATATTATCACAATACACCTATTAAACTGCACCTTAAAAGAAATGTAGGTTGCCATAATTTTGTAAAAGTTCTAGGAAACAAAATCTATCAGTTCATTATGGAAAATACAAGTTGGAGGGAAGTATTTTTTTTTAAATGGAATGCAATTGCTTTGGCTTTTTTGATGTGCCATAGAAAATGTAAAAATAGAAAAAATATATTTTTAGTGAAATTGAACAACGAGCCTTACGAAGATTAGCGAGCCACAAACATTAACGAGTCTGATATCAGCCTCATTTATTTAAAGCTGGATTCACACCAACAAATCGGAGCTTCGTTGATACATTAAATATTACCTGTGTTTATTAGTAAGAGATGCTCAATATTCACTATTTGCGTAGTACTGGGAAAATAAAAAGGTAATTTTCCAAAACCTCTCACAAAAGTCGCATCAATAGGCCGATTAAGCGCCAGGTAAAGTGATTTGGCACGCCAGAAACCATCGTCTAACAGCACTTACGCCAATGAATAATTTACACGAGCCTAATTTACCAGTAAAAATTCATTTACTCAACAAGGAGGGCTTATCAGTTGACTTACAGAGGAAGAACCTCAAATTCATATTGTAAGCGTCTCTTGCCCACTATTTTTTCGTTCCTCCACCCCACAGCCATCCCTTAACTATTCCCGTCAATCCTCCTCCCTTCTTCTGCTCAATGTGATCATCCAACGAAGGTAATTCCACGTGGTTCAGCGCCAAATCAAAAAATAAAGGCTTACACGCCATCGCCTGGAAATCTGGCGGAAATTCTGCGATGCTCGGTTGTTTGGAAAGCAAGCCCGGATCCTCATAATACTCGTCCAGGCGTTCTGCCAACATCTGCGATTAAATTCCATCTCACATATAGTTCGTACAATTACTTTTGGATTTTATCACTTTTCAACGATGGCACTTGACCTAGTATGATTGCGGATGCTCACCTTTATTTCTTTAACATTTAGCTTCTCCATTTGTGGCGTCAATTCATCCTTTCCCAAAATGCTGCAGGCGTGAACAGAAAACTTGTGTCCATCAATTTGCTGAATTAAGTCTCGCAACTGGGAGACTAATTTCTGCAAAAATGTTTTGATCATATCAGCGTACCATCATGATTTTCCTTATCGTCGGCTATTAAAAATATAAAACTTTATGAACTTCCAAAGGAAACTAACCTTGTTCAGCAAGTTGGACATTGCCAGTGCCTCGTTGGCATACTTGTACGCTCGATCATATACTGCGATGGCTTCTACCCATTTCTTTCCAGCAACAAATGACTGTGCTATATAATAGCACCTTTGAAATATTGAATAAATCATGTTCAAGCTAAACGGATCTCTTTATTGCCAACCCCGTAACTTCACAGGCAAAGATGGAAACCCTTCATTATTCGGTAACCATTAAGGAAATGCATGGCCAAAAATTGCAAGTTTCGGTTAATGTCATTAATGTACGTCATCAAGCGAGACAGGAAAATATCGGACCCAATTACACCGAGGAAGCTACGAGGCTGACTAAGATTTCATATACCGACACGTTCTATTAAACTAAATTGACAACCTATAAGATCTGTAGGCCACTAGTTGAGCAGAAATGCCCTGGGCAAACTGGACGTCATCTCCCGTACCCGACAATTGTTCCATCTCCAACAGGCACTGGACTCGGCACAAATATAAACTCGTACTTAACGGTGACGCAGTGACAACTCATCCCAAGCACTTCAGTGACAAATTTACCTGTATTATACTTTCGTACATGCGAATCAGGTCTTGAGGCTTCGATCCCCTCTTTCCTTCTTGATTTAAGTTTTTCTTCAGACTTTCCACGAGCAATAAATTCCTTTCGATCGTTTTGCTCAACCTTATGTACGTTATGTACGAGTATAAATGTTGCAGAGAAGAGAGTTGGCCATCGCTGCTCTGTTGCCTATTTCTAGCATTCTTATAAAGTCAAGAAAAAATCCGGATTATTGCAACAACAGAAAGGCAACTTCTTATCATGTTCATTCCTGGAAAGAAGGAGAAAGGAGATCAAGGGTCTATACCCAACAACTCACGGGATCAGCTTGCAATTCATCCCGTAGTAACTGTAAAACGTCCTTGCATTCCATCAACAGGCTTTCGTAAACGGAAATTTTTGCGGCGGAATCACTCGCCCTTTGAACCTCACTTTCACTATCTTGCACGTTTAGCAGAAACACTCTAACCCTTTCGTGTTTGACCGGAATGCTCCGAGATCGCCACGTCACCTCCGAAAGCGTTGCCGCTTGCTTTTCCATAGTCTGTGCAATAAGCGACTGATCCGCGTAAAACAAAAACGCCAAAATTAGACCCAATGTGAAAAACAAACAAACTATGGCGTCTTTCTCAACACGTACATCCAAATTTTCTGCCAGAAGATCCTGCCCGATGTTGCGTCTCAACTTTTTCAGATCCTGGATAGCCGTTTCGTCTCCAATGTTGTAGGCGCAATAGCGCATGTTCGGCGTGATCTCGTCCACCCGTTGTTGATAAACCAACTTTTCCTCCGCGCCCAATGCGCTGGCCAGCTTCTCGTAAATTGTTCTGTATCAGAACAATTCATTAGAACACGAAGCACTCGAGACATACATTATTTTGAGAAAGTGGACATCACGAACGCACTGTGCTTTGTGAAAGTGATCGATGGCCGAAGACCAATCCTTCAACTCAAACTTAAGCGAGCCTTGCATCCAAGCCGAGTAAGCCTGTTCAGAGAAAAATAAAGGTAGACGAGGTAACTAGGATGCCGACGACTGTCGGTGATTGTCATTAGTCTATTTAAGTATTTCATCACACCTGTGCTTCCAACTTTGTTCTCGCATCACAACGATTGCTTTCGCACAGTTTTTCCAATTCTGTGGCAATGCGTGCCGCCTTCTGCAGTCGATTCATCAGGTGGAATTTTTTTCTGGGTTCCGTGTTAGACTCTTGCTTCAGCTGCATTGCGTAACTCCAAGCCCTCTCCGTAGTCACCAGTGGAATGTAGAGAAACCTTTGAAATAATCCATTTAAATGTTAAAATGAAAAGACAGCTAATACAATAATGCGATGGGCGATTGCCGTAGATAGTACCGGACGTCGGTGATATGTTCGGACGTTACGTTTCTCAGCTGAAACCTATGCTTAGAACCTTGGCAAAAATGCAAGGATTTACGCAAACGACGAAGACGTCGGGAACAGTAACTCCTGAAAACAACATTTCAACACCAGTATACGTTTGAAAAGACATTTATTATATATTATAAAATCATTAGATGTACCAAATGCTGCCACCAACCTGTATCTTTGAAAGTCTCCATGGCGCAAACCGTGTTGTTGTTGAGCATCTCGAATGAACAACAAAACTTTTAACATGGGAATTAAGTAAAATAGGTTTAAAGTGCAATGTATTCATTCTGAGAGCATGACTATGTCTCCAACGCATCTTACAGTGTACGAGTGAATTAAATATAACCACTTTCTAACCGCATTATTCATTCATTTGCACTTTAAAAATAATGGCACAGCTTTGGTCAGTATTTTACTGTCCAAGGAAGAAGCCATATGCACCACCTGATTCGTAACACGTCGACAGAATTTACTTTTATTTAAAAGTATCCTGTATCATCTGCTACGCATACTTCTTAATGATATTTTAAAAGGATACTTTCTAATGTTAATCCTTCATTAATATTTGCACCAGACGCAGTCGTTGCGTTATTTTTTTGGGATTCTCCGTCCACCTTCTTCTGCTTGCCATCCCCGGCCGCCATGATGATTCTGGAAACAGCAGCACGTGACGTAGCACACATTAATGCACTATGGCGCCGTCCATAAATGAGTTGACATCACTTTTTTATTTTCTCTTATTAAGGGTCAATTTAGTATCGGCTCCAGTTAATAACGTACAAATGCCTAAGGTACAATGGTAATACGGTACAAGGTAATACCGTATAATGGTACTTATCGTACAATGAAAAAAACAAAAATTGGTAATAACGTACAATGTAAACGCGGAAATATGGTAACGGCGAACAATCGTAACAAAGTACAAATAAAATTTTGCGCTCAAAATGGTATTTACGTACGATGAGAATAACGTACAATGAATATTAAAGTACAATGCTAGTACGTATAAAGGGTATTTGCATACAAAAACACTTGCATACAATGGGTAACAACATACAAAACTAAATGACGTAATACTTAAACCCAAGAGGGTAATAACGTACAAATTATGGCACACCATTCAATATATCATCTAATGGTCCCTGACTAGTT
>JAQIXP010003570.1:0-12826 GCA_034700285.1 Proteroiulus fuscus
GTATTTTTTGCTTTCTTTCTACTACCTTTAGTTAAAAAATAGTTAAGAAATTCAATCTCTATGCCATAGATCCCGTGGAAAATGTCCACTTTGAGTTTTCAATTAACTCCGCTAGTTGGCAGTGCTGCATGACGCAACAGGCGGATAGTTTTGATTACTTGCGAATGAATTTGTTTATGCAAATGTATAATTTATGGACAGCCCCCGAAAGAAATTCAATTTACAAGCAATGCATTGCTAACTTTGACTCGATAACACTTCCTCTTGCCACTATCATTGTTACGTGATATTATCCCTTGACATTTTTGACTGCTCATATAATAGTATTGAGTTTGACGAGGGTTCAACTCATTGTTAACAGACAATCCGTCTAGAGAGAGAGAAAAAATGGCGTCTTTTTGAAGTTTTTAAGCTTTAAACCTACAAGAAAGCCATTCGTGGGAAATTTCAAGCTGACGTTTCCTCCACATGTTATATCAACATCCATTTGGTATCATTATAACAAAAGGAGGCGACTCAAAACATGTCTTCAAATAATAATAATAATAAAAAAAACCAACCCGTCACGTTTTGCTAAATTATTTGTATGTTTTTTTTCTCCAATTTTTATCAAAATATGGATTTAGGAAAGCTGCTATTATTGCCCCCCAAGGATGATAGAAAGGTTTAAAGTTACAAAATGACTATATGGGCATGCACATTATAACTTCTGAAACGGCGTTCCATACCACCACGTATAATGCATAGATTAAATTCTCCCTAACATTTTCATATATGCAATGAACAACTAGCATTTCTTTTGCATATATAGCTAAAATTTTTAAAGTAAAAGTAAAATTTAGAGGGAAAGTCCCACTGTGTAGCAAGTGATATTTAAGTTGTAGGCCTATACGCTTACTATATATAGATATGAATGGCTGTGATAATAATAATGAGTGCATCAGAGTTTCCATATTACTTGTTTCATGACAGCTGATGCCTTTTATCCAGTAGAGGGCACTACATACAATCAGTAAAATGGTGCCCACTTGGGCTTTGCATTTTGAACCACATCCACGACATATTCAGGACACTTAATTTAAGTACTGGCGGGCTTAAAGGGACAGTCTCACCTTGAAACAAGTTATTTTTAAACAGTACACAATTACTAGATGTTAATTTCTGTGCCAATAATAATAATTGCAGCAAAGTTTTCGTTTTGAAGAAATCACGACATTTCCAAAATGCACGGTAGGCGCCATTTTCCTTAGCCTTCGGCCGCTTTCGGCAAGCTTTAAAGCGAGGTGGCGCCCCCTAGCACACTTACGCCTATGGCCTCACGAGAGCTCGCGCCTTCATTCCGATAGAAGGCGCCACCATGCTTTAATAAACATGGCGTCTAGTGAGGCTTCGCATTGCCAACCCAATCCAGGTATTCGGATCATTTTATTTATTGATAGATATTTTCAAAAGCAATCGCAATTTCCATTTAAATTATAATTTTTCGCGCTCTTTTTATTAAAACCAACTTGTTTCAAAGTGAGACTGTCCCTTTAAATCAAATTGCAATTTCCACGACTTCCTAATTTTTCGTGCTCTTCCTCCTACAGCCTTCTTTCGAAGTGGGACGTTCCCTTTAACAAAAGCAAATTACATTTTGCTCAAAAATTATGACAAATCAGTGCATTAAAACGACATTATGAAATTTATCTGACTTTCCAGGTTATTTAACTTATTTTGAGACTTTCCCTGACTTGCCAGGCGATAAGAATCCTGTAAAGTGAAGGATGAGTCATGCACGAAATGAACCCAAGTGGTCAGTATAGCTATATTGCCTACATCCAATAACGACAAGGTTGCAGGGGTCAGCTGGATATTTTTGCTAGATTTTAAAACAAACAAAAAATGCTTTACTGCAGTTCGATTTACCAATATTTCTTTCTTTTTTTTTTTTTTGTAAGAAAAAAATAAAGGTTTTTAACCGATTTCTTTTATACCCGAAGGTCCACGCAAACGCTGACCATACGCTGCTGACCGCGCCTCCAGGCACAATGTCGGCGAGGTCCGAAAGTCCGGTTACAAAAACAAACGTTTTCTCTGAAAAATACATCGAAGGTGATGAATGGTAACCGGACTTATGGACCCCCACTATTATATCGATTCATATCGATCTGAGTCACAAAATTCGATAACTATATAGTGGGACGAAAATTGCATTCAGTCAATATTGCATTTTGTTATATTTTTGCAAACAGAACGTATATTTTTGATGCTGGAAATTCAAGTGCTTTTATATGCAATATAGCCTAATAATAATAATGTTAGCGATGCTATAATAAAATTTTCAAATAAAAGTTGTTTAATATTAAAATATCGATTTGATATAGAAAATAACCAGTACGAAAAATGTATATTTTAACCAGTTAAATTGAATGCCAAATAACATATGCAACCGTGGCTATCCATTGGTCAGTGTTGACCTCAGCTGCCCATATTTGCTTGACCGCCCATGAACTATAACATTTCATGGGTCAACGCAATCGGGGAAAGAGAATCTGTTGTACGACGATTAATTTGAAAGTAGCCCCAGCACTATAGCAGCGCTATGATTGACGGGCTACTTTTAAAGTAATCACGTTTTTTAATAATTATAATTCTAAGGACTACGGTTGAGTGGTTACTTTAAAAGTAGCCCCCGCACTAAAACAGCTCTATGACTATCGGGCTACTTTTAAAGTAAACACGGTTTTTGTTATACTCCCCGACAGCTTATCTTGCCAGGAGCGCAACCGGCACTCGCAAAGCGCTTCCCCGCGCAATAGAGCAGGAGAGCGGGGAAGCGCCTTGCCAGCACCGGTTGCACTCCTGGCAAGATAAGTTGTCCGGGCGTATATCATTTGCTTTTAATAATTAATATTGCTGCTAACTGTTTCTCATTTTCAATTAGGCCGTAAAATTCATCCATTTTTAATATTATTTTTAATTAAATATCCGATTTAAGCCCCCTTTTACTTATTAAGTCCCTTTTTCCATATACATTATATATTTGCTTGGATTTCGCAACAGTGAATTATCATGGGAAATCATGTTTACTATTTGTAGGCCTAACTCCAATTGCGATCCAATATGCAGAGAGGACCCTTGTGACGTCACATTCCCCCAAGAAAAAAAAAACCCTAAAAACTATTTAATATTTATATGCTAATTTTTAGGAGTCCTGGACAAATTTTTTTTCACGAGGACTATTTTACTAATTGCAAAAATGGGAATGGACCTCGTGGGAATATAGGACCGGTCAATTTCATTCTTGACCAAGGAAAGGTCACCACTATCATATGCATTAAAAAAGTTCATTAAATGGAAGAAAAAAAAACATTAAAGGCTGGTAAAACTTGAGACATATACTTAGTTGATCTCATCTAAAAATTGCAGTAAACTATATAGGGTGAAATTTAATCAAGATTTGGAGCGGTCAGTTGGTCAGTCCAGGCAGGATTTTTGGGTCCATTGAGGATCGCGAGGAATTACTTTTACTATAGGATTACTTGGTGAGAAAGTAATGCTCGGCTAATAACAAGAGGGAAATTGGTCAAGTGGCGCCATTTATAAATGACCCCCGAACCCAGTCGCCATGGCAATATTGGCATTTTTTTTTAAACTGACCATTGTCCAAATACGTACTGCTTTACCTTTTACGCAAAAAAACTGTTTAACCAGTAGGCTATAATTGGCATGTAGGGTTCATAGACAATGGACTTCCCTGACTTTCCCAGACAGAAGGAGTTTTCCCTGACTTTTCCAGACAGAAGGAGTTTTCCCTGACTTTTCCAGACAGAAGGAGTTTTCCCTGACTTTTCCTGATCAAAATAAAATTTTTCCTGACAAATAGGCCTACATAGACATTTATTAACATAATGTCTAATTTTTAAATTTCCATGACTTTATTTTGGCCCTTTTGCGATTTTCACTGACTTTCCCTGACCAATTCCTGAAGTTACATGAACCCTGTTACTGTGCTAAAGAGTGGCTTAGCAGCCTATGGTTCAGCATATATTAAAGGGAAATTCCCACCTTGTACCACGTGATATTTAAATTGTACACACTTAATAGATACAAATGGCTGTGAGAATAGTTGCAGCAGTTTCCATATTGAAGAAATCACCACGTTTTCCATAGTTTTAAGCAGACACTGAAAGTTGGTGGCGCCCTCTAGGGCGTTATAGGGCCTACTGTTAATAAAATGGTGCCTATTTGGGCCTTGCATTTTTCACCAAATCCACGTATTCTGGACATTTTATTAAATGATTTGTGGGTTGAAATCCAATTGCAATTCCCATGCCTTTCCTAATTTTTCATGTTGAACTTCCTCCTACGATCACCTTCTTTCAAAATGGGACTTTCCCTTTAACACCTTATTTACGACGTTACGCATACTAAAACAGGATCTAATTGGGTGTTAATTATTATTCGTAATTTGATATGATGCAATATAATAACCTCCAATTAGGACATTCCATAGGATAAATATACCCATTTATCAAATTGGATTTTTTATCGATCGAACGGTGATCCATATATATATATCATTCGGCACAGTACGAGTAAAAACGAGGTTAAAATTAAATCATGATTTTGCTACTAAACTCTTGCGTTTCTAATAAAACCTAAATTAAAAATGTCTATGAAAAATTAGCATCATGGGGACCAGAATTAAAATTAGAATTAGAATTTAAAAATGGCCGCCATATGCTTACGTCATGCGCGCGAGACTCGCACGCGCAAGACCGAGCAAGTGCCCATTGAACGTGCACGCGCTGGTCTCGTGCTCAACTGGTTCCAAGGCACGCGCAGAAATTCTAGAAAGAGTATAAATTCAAATTGTTTTTTTTTTGGCACGTGATCAGTATTTTCTGCATGAATAATTTCGAACATCTAAACTTTATGGAGCTTCCTTCGGGTTAGCAGGGCCTATAGATAATATGGCATTGGGTCCTTATAGGACGGGCCATAAATTACCAAAAACTTCTGCTGGTGTCACGTGGTTGAGCTAGCTGTCAGTTCGAGGCATATATGTAGACACGGCGCTTACACGCGTTGTTTACGCCTATACTGTTTTGACGGATACAATTTTGAAATAGCGAATAAACAAATAAAGCGAAAATAAATCGTAAACCCGAAATAGCAATGACTTATAACATAGGGCCTAAGCCTTATGTCTAAATGTCTTAATAATCTCCATTGACAGCAGATGCTACGTGTGTGTGTTTGCTTTTCTTCATTCTTTATAATAGCTCTCTATAAATGGGATCTTATAAAATGTTTGCTGAAAAGAAATTCCCTGACTCTTCCAGGTTATGGAACTTTGAAATTGGTTTTCCGTTTTCTGCACAAGTAATTTAAGTTTTTCTTTAGATTCTATAATGTGGCAAAAATGCATTCATTAAAGGGAGTCTCACTGTAGAACAAAGCGATGTTTTAAATGAAAGAAAAGAATGGGTTAAAGGGAAAGTCCCATTTTGGAAGAAGGTGATTGTAGGAGGAAGAACATGACAAATTAGCAAAGGCATGAAAATTGCAATTTGATTTGAGCTCACCAATAATTAAATAAAATGTCCCAAATAGGCCTATAAGTGGATTTGGATGAAAATGCAAAGCCCTAATAGGCGCTATTTTACCGACAGTATGCAGCGCCCTCTATTGGATAAAAGGCACATATCGCCGGCCAGTAATGGCATCCATTTTTATCTCCAAAAGCGCCACCTAGCGTACGCTATACAAAAAATCTCAATATAATTACCATTGCTCAAATTGGATTTCTTTTAATAATTTTTTTCCCTATGCATTATTGCATAGAAGGAAAGTGACGCCAAAATTGAATGATTCCAATGGCGAACCTTTCCTACATTACTAACAGATGGCGCTGAAATTTCGGAGATTTTTAAGATTCAGGTTTCCCTGAGATCGGGCAATATGGCGCTGCCCACGTTTTTCATTAAAATTGTGCTTTTTTTATTAATGATAAGTTTAATTTCAATTAATTTCTGCTTTTTGACCTAATTAAAAAGCACTTATCATCGAGCAAACTTCCACCTTTTAAGCTTTTTCGGTGAATTTTTAATTAAATATTTCTTTATAAAAATTATATAAAAAGATAATATTGAAAAAAAAACAATTTAAAGAATTGTTTAAAGAATTTAAACAATTACAAATTTTTCAAATATTTAGTTATAAATGTCAAAATATAAGAAAAATCTTGCTTTTTCCCCTTGTAAATAGGCAATCCCTGCTAGCACACCATCATACCAACATACAGGGTGAATCATTAACTGCACAATTCCTGAATAGGCCTAAATACAAAAAAAAAAAAAAGCGAATCTAATTGGTGTTTCTATTGATTTCTCCCAATAAAAGAAAACCTCAATAGTGTTATTTAGACAAACAAACAACAAGTGCTATAAAGGACTAATGAACGTTGATACAAGGTTCGCAACAGGAAGTGATACAATAGGAATGAAAAGGCATGCTGGGAAATTGATTAGTTTGAAAGTAGGCCTATATCTATATGTAACAACACACACACACATGAACAGTCCAACATAATATGTATCTATATATAGGATTATCAGATGAGAAAACCCTATTGTCTCAACGCTAGGACTTATTAACTGCTTTTTTTGCAATTCACGGGCAATTAGTTTAGCTTTACTGACCACTGTCCAGACCAGTTGAATAGCATTGAAAAACACCGAAACAGAAATAGGGTTCCCACAGAAATTATATTTTTTAAATTTCCCTTATACTTTTCCAGGTCTTTTCCCTGACTTTTCCAGTTTCCCTGAAATTATAAGTTTTCCAGACTTCTTTATGTTAGTTTTACTTTCCCTGACTTTTCCACATTGTTTCCCTTGACGTCTTCAGTTTTGCTTGAAAATTATAATTTTTCAAACTTTTCAAAGCTACTTTCACAAATCTTTCCGATTTCACAAATTTTCCCTGACTTTTCAAGGTCTTAATTTTGAAATTTCCCCTGACCTCTCCAGTTTTCCTTAAAAATATAACTTTTTCAACTTCTGTAGGTTACTTAAACAAATATTCCCGATTTTACAAATTTCCCTGATTTTTCAAGGTCTTAAATTTATTTTAAAAAATTTCCCTGATTTCCCCAGTTCTCGTTAAAATTATAAGTTTTCCAGACTTCTCTATGTTACTTTTACAAATCTTCCCTATTTTAAAAATTTCCCTGACTATTCCAGATATCTAATTTAAAAATTCCCTGACTTTTCTAGTTTTCCTTAAAATAATAAGTTTCCCTGACTTCACCAGATTACTTTTACAAATCTTCTCGAATTCACAACTTTTCATGACTTTTTCATGTATATTTTTTAACAATTTCCCCAAATTTTTGTAGATTTTTCTTTACAAAATTCCCTGCCTTTCTAAATATATGCATTTTTAATTTTTAATCTATGTGACGTCATATTTGTGATGTCATAGCTCCACCCACAATCGTGCATAGTCATGAACCGTCCATCTATGGTCAATCGGATTGGCAAACGACCATCTAGGAGAGCAATGCAATGGCGTGGTAAGTGACGTCACATGAAATCGGTCTATTCATCAAAAATAAAAGATTAACCAATTAGGCCTATAGTTATTCATTAAGTTAGTAGACAGTTCCTATATTAGCTTTCCCTTTCCACTAATCTTCTTTCTCTGAAAAATCAAATTCTTAAATTGGCTTAGCAATCCGCTACAGTAAATCCGCTGAAGAGTGATGGATTGCTTGACCATGACGTCATGGTGTCACTAATGACCACTCAGTAAAAAGGGACATTTTAATGGAAGAACTACAAATACATTTATATAAATATATACACGAATCTAATAGAAAGTGCAGATTAGATTTCCCTTTTTATATGTACATTGGGTACAATGACGTCATGTAGTGTAGGGTTCGGGGCGACATCTGGTGAATGATAATTATCAAACAAATGCATTCATCTCATTCTTAAATACAATTTTCTGTTCAACTTCGAAAAATATTCGCAAATTTTTCATAAAATAGCTCTCAGGAATACCTGAATCGTAAAATCTCAGAAAAAGTTAGCGCCATCTGTCAGTAATGGAGGAAAGATTCATTATTGGAATCATTCACTTTTGGCTGCAATTTTGTTCATTGAAATAATGCATTGAAAAAAATGAAATAAATGTATTTCGCAAAAAAAAAAAAGAATATTTAAAAAATGGAATGTTTAAAAAAATATATTAAAAAATGGAATGTTTAAGAAAAAAGAATAGCAAAAAATACAATATATAAAAAAAATGGAATGTTGAAAAAATAGAATGTTTAAGAAAAAAGAATAGCAAAAAATAGAATATTTAAAAAAATGGAATGTTGAAAAAATATAATGTTTAAAAAAAGAATATTAAAAAATGGAATGTTTAATAAAATGGAATGTTTACAAAAATGGACAGTTTAAAAAATGCTAATTATAATTTTAATATGGTGGAAATTTTCTGATATGTTTAGTATATTGCGCAGGCCTACACTTGGTGGCGCTTCTGTCCACATAAATGGAAGCAATATTTTTATGATAAATCCTAAGTGTCCATTTTCTTCATGGTATATATGCTTACATCACAATAACAAATCGAATTTCTGGTGATTAACACTTCCGATTCTTTCATTAAAACATCACTTCGTACAAAAATGAGAGTGACCGAATGGAACTAGGTTAACTTTGCCACGGCCATGCATCGTTGATTACATTTTGTGTGCGTTAAGCAATTTACCAAAGCTGTCACTTAACTCGCGAAGGTCGAATCCTTAATTAGGAAGGGGAATGAATTAAGCCTAACCAGAGTGGCCTAACTGGAGATTATTATAACCTAAAAATATATCTGGGGGTCTCGTCCTAAGTTATCCTATGACGCTTCTCCACGCGATTGGTATATAGTAATAATGATCCCATTTTTTTTTTTATAGAAATAATGCATTCTAATGCATCGAGAGAGCAGATGTTCAATTCCCATAATAAAAACAGCAGCCAATAATTGCTCTTTCATGTGACATACAATATTCCTTTGGTAATATTAGTATTATACTGAAAATAGCATAAAAACTGTGCACAGCATTGCAATAGTATGGCTATTAATAGGAAGGGAAAATACACATTTCAATGACTTTTCAGAATTAGTAACTCGATAAACATAAAAATAGCTTAAAGGGGAAAGTCCCGCTTTGTACCATGGGACACTTACTAGACAGAAATGGCTGATACAATAATATAATTGATGCAGTTTCCATATATTGAAGAAATTATGAAAGAATTCAGGAAAATTTTTTTTTATCAAAATATAAAAATATAATTTTTTTATTAAGCCTGAAAAAATAGGCCATACTTTCTCCAAAATTTATAAAATATTCGACATTTTTTCCCAAAAAAATTCATAAAATATTCGACGTTTTTCTCTAAAATTTATAAAGTTTTATAAATATTAGAGAAAAACGTCGAATATTTGATGAATATTTTTGGGAAAAAATTTATAATATTCATAAAATATTCGACATTTTTTTCCAAAATTTATAAAATATTCAACATTGTCCCCAAAATTCACCTTTTTGGCATGTAATATTGACATGAATATTTATTGACATTTTCCCCAAAATTCATAATATTTCACATTTCCCCCAAGATTTATAAAATATTCGACATTTTCCCCTAAAATTTATAAAATATTTGACATTTTCCCCCCAAAAAATTCATAAAATATTCGACGTTTTTCTCTAAAATTTATAAAATACTCGACATTTTCCACCAAAATTCATTTTTTGACATGTAATATTGACATGAATATTGAATGACATTTTCCCCAAAATTCATAAATAGGCCTATTTCACATTTCCCCCATATTTATAAAATATTCGACACAATTTCCTCAAAATTCATAAAATATTCGACATTTTCCCCTAAAATTTATCAAATAATCGACTTTTTCCCCCTAAAATATATAAAATATTCGACTTTTTTCCACCAAACTTTATAAAATATTCGACATTTCCCCCCAAAATATGTTAAATATATGGACTTTTTTCAAAATTTATAAAAATTTCCCTAAAACATATGGGCAATAATAAACATTTTTTTTCCCAAAAATGTTTATTATTGCCCATATGTTTTAATTATACAAAAAATATAGGAATATTTTAGCAGTTTTTTCACAAAAAAAAAAAAAATATATCAGGATATGTTAGGATTTTTGTTGTATTATAACAATTTTATGATGGCCCAAGATGCTTTTACATTTTATATCATTTCAATATAAGTTTTTCTAAAACTATATTTATTATTAAATTTTATTCCAATTCAAAATATATAATATCCTAATATATAGAAATAACGCAAAGTTAACATTTTTTAAATTGGGGTTTTTTGTGCTGAATGGCGCCTCATACCAACAGTCTGAAAGTATAGCCCCAAATTCTTCCGCCCTTTGGGTCCTTTGGTGTAAAATAAATGTAAATAGTATTTCGAAATTCCCATAAATTATATTTCCCCAATTTAATACTTTTTGATTTAAGACCAGGAAATAAATATGCAAATGATCTTGGCTACCAGCCAATTACCACGATTTGCATATCTCACATTCAAATAATATTAGGCTTAAGTCATGTTTCTTTTTTTCCCCCTTTAGGGCCTTTTTCCTTTTTTTTCTCTCAATCGCATATATTTCATGTTCACTTGGCAACAGTTAAAAAGATTTACAAGCAAAAAGCCAATAAATAATTACATAAAAAAAATCGACTCAAATCTAATTCTTCACATCTTTTTTTTTTTTTTTGCACAATTTTTTTCGCATAATTTATTTATTTATTTTTGCCTGTATTTTATGCTAATCACTTTTTATCTCATCCATAAATTTTAACACGAACAAAAAAAAAAAAAAACTTGACGCAATCAGCAATATTGATGAAATATTTTTTTTGCATAATTTTTCATCCTTAATTTTAAATGTCACTAAAAAGTCAGTTTAAGATCCAAAACAAATGTGATTTTGGCAGAAAACGCGTGCCGTAAAAAGTAGCCATTTTTGCAGATATTAGTGGCGCCACCAACACCATAATAGTTGCAACTTATGCACAATGCCCTACGCTTACAGGTGTGTGTATACACTATATCGAAAAACGTGTTATATAACAAAGTTATAGGCCTACAGCTTTTTTAGAAATTAAAGAAAAAAAGTTACATAACATGATGTCATTTAACATTTTTCTGGGTACATATGATCCATATTGTATCATTCAGCAACATGCACGTTATATAACAAGTTGATGAATAACAAACTTTTCACCAATTTTGTATGTTTTGTGATATAGTGTAGACACAAAAAAATTACAAAAGTGAAAATCTTGTTACAAGTTAGTTTTAAAGATGCATCCACACTATATCACAAATCGTGTTGTATAGCAAAGTTATACAACTAGCTACAAAAGAGAAGAAAAAAGTTATATAACATGATGTCATTTAACATGTTTCTCGTTATATATCATCACTATTGTATTGTATCGTTCAGTTACACGTTATATATGACGTTATATAACAAGTTGTACAAAGACTTTTGAAGGTTTCGATTAAACGAACGTATAGCTACTAGGTGGCGCCAGTAATATCCACAACAATATTGTAAATCAATTCGCATATTTCTATAAAACTTATTATTAAACTTTCTGGGAAATGGGGGGGCTACTTTCTCTACTTCACCCCCCCCCCCCTTCCCCACAAGAAAAATAAGTTTCTGAAAAATTAAATTTTTAATTAAAAAATATTATTTATGGATGACCCCTATCAATTTGGAAATGAATAGAAATAACAGTGTATTTTAACTTAATTAAATTATGCTAAACAGCTAATTTTCAAAACGATGGGGGAGGGGTAACTTTACCCGGGGGGGGGGATAACTTAACCCCGGGGGGGGGGGGTAAGGGGGATTAATCGGAAACCCATGGACACTTCGGGAAGAATATAGTAGGGCCTAAATTGTAATCCTTCAAACAATTACAATTATCCTGAATATATCTGGTATTTTTTGTGGGGGGGGGAACGAACTGTAAATTCCCCCCCCCCCCAGTGCTTTCTGTAGGCCTACTTTAAGTCAATCACAAACTAGGGAGGCCTATACAAAGTAAAATTTCAATGCATTTGTTATATGGATTCTGGTTCTTCCGACAAACGGCCTAAGGGCCATTTTCAATGGGCACATAATCGAAAGTTATATCTTACACGTAAGAATAGGGGCTCATATATATATTTGAAGATAAATGTGTCAATTCCACTTACTTGTCATGTGACATTATCAAGATTTGTCAAAATGCCCTTATCACTTATTTCTTTGAACGAGGCAATATAGGGTCGATATCAGCACGTGTGAAGATTTACTTATTTCGCCTTTAGCGGCAAGGTCAAAGTAGTTCCATTGCTTTTTAAAGTTAAAGGGAAAGTCCCACTTTGTAACGAGTGATATTTAAGTTGTTCACGCTTCATAAAGTACACAAGTTTTCCTAATGTCAAAAATTTCACCAAATTTTTGCCTGACCATAACTTGTTATTAAAGTTTAACCAAGTAGGCCTAGATTGACTTTGCCTGACTTTTTCAGTTTTGCCTGACTTTTTCAGTTTTGCCTGACATTTTCAGTTTTGCCTGACATTTTCAGTTTTGCCTGACATTTTCAGTTTTGCCTGACTTTTTCAGTTTTGCCTGACTTTTTCAGTTTTGCCTGACTTTTTCAGTTTTGCCTGACTTTTTCAGTTTTGCCTGACTTTTTCAGTTTTGCCTGACTTTTTCAGTT
>JAQIXP010003571.1:0-12825 GCA_034700285.1 Proteroiulus fuscus
GCGCCACATTGCTTTAAAGCATGCCGAAAGCGGCCGAAGGCTAAGGAAAATGGCGCCTACCGTGCATTTTGGAAACGACGTGATTTCTTCAAAACGAAAACTTAGCTGCAATTATTATTGGCACAGAAATTATCTTGTAACTGTGTACTGTTTAAAAATAATTTGTTTCAAAGTGAGACTGTCCCTTTAAAAATAACATTCCCTGAAGTGGGACATTCCCTTTAAAAACGTGTTATTCATATATACAACATGGGACTCGTCTCTTAATTGCATTTTAGTAACGTAATTAACCCTTTTGTTATATTGCCTAGCTAAATACCGAAAACGAAGTTGTAATTACTATTTTGGTATAAACAATGGCTCTTGTGATATATTTGTTACACGGGGATATCAAGATGGCCGATTCATTCACTCGGGTTTTAATATGTATTTATATTTCCATAGGAAAATGTTGTTTCGCTTCTTCTATATCTTTGAATAGTGCGAGAATTGAGGCGGAATAAGTATATAGAAAAGCTAACATAAATCTGTGAAATCCTAAGGTAGTCTGGTGCACTGGTGCAGGCTGATATAGAAAATCGTGAAATGTGCAGAAATATGTTCAAAATGGCCATTGATTCTTTAGCACTGCTCTAAAACTATGTTTGAAAGGCAATATAAATTTAACGTTATAGCCAAGCGTAAGTAAAAAAAAAAGAAAATAGGCAGAAATATCGGGAATTTTTAAGGCGTTTTGTGTAAGCCTACAAGCTCACGAGTGCAAAACCAAAATGGCAAATGTAATACATGTAATACATGCCTGCATAAGCCCCCTTCCTCCTCCTCCCCCCCCCTCACTAAAGCTGCAAAAGAATGTACAGGATATGTTATGGCTCTGTCAGAAAATTACAATAATAAATTGTCAATTCATTGTTTTTATAGCTTGCTTCAGTAAGCCTAAGCATTTTACAACCCAATGGCCCTTTTGGGCGAAATAGATGATCCGATTTGTGCGAGGAAGTAAAGCCATTTTGTGGTATTCGGAGAATTTTAAATGCTAGTTTTGGGAAGAGGTTTTTCTTTTATTCTTGTGGAGATAATGAAAAGGTTTTAATTAAAGTTTGCCCCCTGGAGATAGGCAATCACTGACTACTTTTCTGCTATGCGGGGATGCTCATGAGGTTTTTATAAGGGTGTGCAATTTGGTTTCCCTTTATAGTTTACTTGGGGCCAGTTGCACCAACAACGGTTAAGTTTTAACCCAGGGTTATTATGATCATGTGACTGATTTAGGCAAATGAAAATTCAAAGATTACCAAGAAAACCTAAGATTAACATTGGGTTAATGTTAACTCTTGTTCGTGCAACTGGCTCTTATGGCCAATTGTACCAACCACAGTTAAGTCTTAACCATGGGTTATTTTGATCATGTGACTGATTTGGGCCAATGAAAATTTAGGAAAGTAGAGAAAACCTAAAGATTAACAGTGGGTTAAAGCTAACCCTTGTTGGTACAATTGGCCCTGAGTAAACTTTGGAAATTGTTAAAAATGCATTAGTTACTATATACAAAAAATGAAAAAAAATATATAAAAGATGCATATATATGGATGGGGGGGGGGAGGAGGGATGGGAAAGGGGGAGCAATGACATCACAACTATGACGTCAGTGAAATTGGACTTTGGTATTTATGTCCAAAAATCCTTTACGAGCGAGCGTATACACATTATAAGTAGATTTTGAATCTTTAATGTTGAAAACAGTTTTTGAGACTGTAGGCCTAGTTGAGTTTAATTTTGTTACATAAATTCTTGGGATTAATACTGACTTAAAAATTCAGGAGAAAGTCAGGAAAAATTAAGGAAAATCCTAATATACTCGTAACTAACAAAGTCAAGGATATCTAGATGATTTATATAGGCCTAATATATAAAATTTAAGGACTTACAAGACGTTGTGTGTATTAGATAATTATAACCAATAAATATGACTTCTTATGTTTTTTTTAATGACAAATTGGAGTATTTTATGACTTTTTGGATAACTATTTATGTTTACTAAAATGCGTCAATTTGACGTGATGTAAGCGAAAACTTGAATCTTCTCATGAAGATAATATATCCTACAGAAATGATTAAAAATATGACTTTTTATTAAGTTTATCAAAGTATGACTTTTTATGACATTATTAATTGAAAATTGGTGTATTTTTTTTGAATGTTTGGATACCTATTCTTATTTACTAAAAATGCATCAATTTGATGCGATGTAGGTTAAAGCTTGAATCTCCTCATGGAAATCATATATATACTACAAAAATAATAATCGTATGACTTGTTATTAAGTTTGTCAAAGTATGACTTTTTATGACTAGGCTCCAACATACACCATGCATGTAATATCCAAATATTTTGTCAACATTTTCTATAAATATTGCAATTCCTTTTTAGATTGTAAGATTTGATTTTCACAGGTTTTAATCAGATGATAAGATTTTTGTGTTTATGTCAGATGGTATGTTTATGTAACTGATTGCACAAAGTGTCAATTATGACAACAGATATTTCTGCCATTATAATTTGCCTGCTTTGGTATGAATTCAATTTTTTTTTAAAAAATCGATATTTTTGATGAAAAGAAAAAATTCAATAAGAGATTTTAGGATGCATCCTTGATGTGAACAAAACAAATCTTCAGCTTGATGTGCATGCAGTTCGTGTCTGAAATCAGGTCGATTCATGCATTTTTGGTCCTGATTGATAATTTTATGGCACGAAATTTGTATAATGGATTATTATTGAAAATTTTGTTGGAAAAAAAAAGTTTGTCATGCAAGTGTGAACATTGAAAGTGGACTGCATAATTATACAGGACTGGACATGCAAAGTTATCCGAGAAACGATAATTTTGAATGATAATTAATTATGATTATTATGAACTTTTCCTGATTTTGGCAGTGTGACAAGAAAATTGTGGAAATAACCGAAAGACGTATTGCAAATAGGATCAGACGTCAGTACCAAATTCATATTTCACATAAAGGGCAAGGATAAAAACAAAAGATCAGAGAATCTAACTCTAAACGATGGTCTTTTCTTTGAAATTTTAACATGCAATCACTGAGATTTATTAGGAAATGGTTGGAAAGGTCAGTAAGTCAAGGGACAGACCAGAAATGGAGGACATTTATACACTTTTATTGCTTTTTTTTATCAAAACTAAAGTTTTAAAACAAAATTTTATTTAATTTTGATTTGCAAATTATGCCAACGTGAATGAGTTCTGCTGTACATATTTATGCATGCATTTTTATTCCTTGTTTTTATTATTAAGGGAGTCAAAACTGTACTGGATTTCCAAAAATTATGTTTTGGTGAATTTTTAATCATTTTATTCCTGATTTCTTAAAGTTTTATAAAGTTTTAATGCATAAATACTGAATAAAGTTGGAGATGATTTCAACTTTTATAAAAGTTGAACTAGGCATGTGTTAATTTCCTAGATTTTGAATGCATTATTATCAAATCGATGGCTTAATTTAGATTATTCAGAAGCAGCGAATGAGCCAAAAATTGTTTTTGAAAAATAGCCTTTTTATGGAAAAAAAAGTATAATTTGGAAATACACAAGGTTAAAATTTGGGTAGAATTATAAAACGAAACAATAAAATATTATATTATATAGGGAATGTGCTAATTTTTGTTAAATAGTAAATTAATTCAGTAATTTGAGAAATAAAAGGCTTAAAAATGTATATCCACTAGTTTGACTGTGATGAAGTTTGCAGGAAAGGGAGATAAATAAAGTGTAAAGTAACGAATGTCACATCCAATTAGTTAGATTTTTATATAAAGTGAATGCAAAAAAAGTATCGAATCTTGTCACATTCGTTACTTGTATTGTTATAAAAATCCATGTCACCAGCAATTTTTTAAAAGATAAACTAACTAATGGTACCATTCACTACTTGTAACTTTTAGGGATGATACCTTGTGGGATATTCGCTACTCTTTCATCACTTCTGTAACTTTAACAATTATTGGTTACATTAATTTCTGTAACTTTAGTTTAGTTAAAGACACTTACAGGATCACAATGGTTCACTTATCTCATTTTTTGTAAAATTGGCTCATTCGCTACTGGTGAATTAAGCCATCGATTTGTGGGTTAAATCAGTTCCATAAAGCTGAGTTGGGAAATCAGTATTTTAATATATTACCACTTTTCATACTTAGGTGTGAACCCCAGAAAATATAAAGTTAGACCTTGTGGGCCACCTACATTGTGCATTTTGTTATCCATGTATACAGCTGCCTATAATTTCATTTTGTTTTGAAGAAATCTATTTAGAATTGCCCCCACATGGCCTCGAGTGTAAACAAAACAGCTCAAATGATGATATTGTTAATCATCCCCTTTTGAAATTTTGACATGAAATTGCCTTACTTGTTAATTGACAATGTGGCAAAATTCAGTTTGGAAACTTCGAAAGCCATTCCTCTACACTAGTCCATTTATTAAAAATAATGAATAATGAATAATCGATAGTCTTGAATAGAATTTCAGGTGAGATGAATAGAAAATAAGTCTTAACTGTTCGTTAAATATGCAAATGTTACATTTAAGATGTGCAAAAAATCTCTTAATTTGTTCTTCATCGATCGATACTCAATGCAAGTCATCATACTTTGGATGGCTCAAAACCATAATTAATTAATAGTGACAGCATTGCACGTGTTTAATGCAATTGTGAGGTGATGGGTAAACCTTGATGATCTGATGATAACTTGTGCATTTTTTTCGCTTTAAATAGTTGTATTAATTACAATATAATAATGTAGGTAGTGTGTGAAATGTCAGCTCTTGGCCTTCTGAGTCCGGAAATCTTGGCTGGGAAAGAGGCCGAGCTCCTGCATTGATATTCGGCTAAGTTCTAGTTCAGCTTTCCACGTAAGAAAGACATTTTTTAGGGATCCCATAACATGAGAAAACCTTGAATGTCAGGAAAAATGAATAGGCCTAGGCATGAAAAATGCCAGAATATTTGAACATCAATGAAGTTTGAATTGTCATGGAAAATTTCAGAAAATTTTCTCAGGGAATTTGAGGAAAATTGAGGGAATTGGAGTGGTCTTTGGAAAATGTTAGGAAATTTCAGTGGTCATTGGAAAGTGTCTGGAAATTTGAGTAGTAATGGAAACTGTCAGGGAATCTGAATAGTTAAGTCAGGGAATTTTTGGTGGTCATGCAAAATGTCAGGGAATTTTAAGTGGTCAGGAAAAATATAAGGGAATTTGAGTGGTCTTTGAAAATTGCCAGGAAATTTGAGTGGTTATTTGGAAATTGTCAGGGAATTTGATTGGTTATTTGGAAAATGTCAGGGAATTTGAGTGGTCATGAAAGAAATCAGAGAATTTGAGTACTGGTAATAAGAAATATCATGGAATTGAGTAGGGCCTAGTATGATGGAAATTGTCAGGGAATTCGAGTGGTCAATATAATTATCAGTGAATTTATTTAAGTATTCATGGAAAATATCAGTGAATTTGAGCAGACAAAAATATTAGATAATTGGAAATGGTCATGGAAAATGTCAGGGAATTTTGGAAAAGTTTTGCAGTGATTCCAATTTGTAGGCCTACTGTTTTTGAATTTTGTTGAAATTTATCAAAACATATTGGTGGCATTAATTGGCAACCAAAAATATGCTAAATTTAGTTTTCTATTTTGAGAAATGAGTGAAATTATCCATTTACAGCCGTATTCACCAACCTTAATTACATTTAAACTTGAAGTTAGGTAATGTAATTTCAATGGACTAACCTTGAGTTTAATTTTAATATAGATTGGTGAATACCGCTGTTAGTCATGTGAAACCATATGGTTTATTCAACGTGAAATATTGTTTCACACAAGGTGCCAAAAATTAGGAGCATTGTAATTTTATTTTAGAAAATGTTTATCATTAATATGACATGACAAATTTTGTAATGCAAGCTGTCGTAATTAGACCATTATTAATTAAGTAAGAAAATATGGTTGTGTGGAATAGTTGACACGATGCATTAGTCAATAAGAGCTTCTAAAAATTTCCAAAAATACTTAGGCCTGGTCATGGTGACCCTGCACCAAAACTGAAAATTTATGGAACTAGTTTTCTTTTTACCGTACTTCTAATTTTAATGGTTTTTTTCTAAGATTAATGTGAAGAAAAATAAGTAAATAAGGATTTTAAAAGAAAATTCTTACAAGTTATTTTGAAAATAAAGGTAAACAAATCTTGATTAAAGATTTGAAATTAAAATGTTCATCAGACTTACCATATTTCAGAAATCATGCTTTCTCTGAAGTGCATGGATGGCGCCATTTTGCCATATTTTAAAAAAATGACTGGCGCCATCTAGTCGCTTCTTTTGTAAATTGAACCATTGAACGTGTCCATGTAGGCTTCACTTTTTCTCATTGGAATAGTTGTGTGTGTGTTGATAATACAGCCAATACTAATAATATATAGAATATGATGTTTAATACTAAAAATATTTTTGTGATTTTTGTGCTGAATTCCTAAAATGGCCTACAAAAGCGAAACTTTATCAATAGATGGCGTTACCTAGTTTTGTAAAAAAAAATAGGCCTACATAAATGGATGCTTCCTATGAACAGCATTTTACACCAAATCAAACTATTTATTTTTATTAAAAGTAACTGGTAACAAACATTAAAGCGAGATATTCCCTTTAATTATAAACATATTACAAATATTGTATTTTTATGAATTAATGTATGTTTATTATGCATTTCACTTGCCTTGTTTACACTGCATTAATTAATTTGCATGGCTTTAATATTTAATGTTTGTTTGAACTTATTGAGTTGCAGATGTTTATTTTTAAGAGAAAATGGAAGTTTCATGTTTATTTTGGTTAGGTACTATATATTTATTTTTGGAGATATAATGTGCTCGTATATGGATGCAATTCAAGATGCATTTCTATGAATTTTTTTTTACTATTTCATAAACTGAAACCGTTTCTCATTTTACTGGATATTCAAATAAACCACAATCTGATGTGCCATAAAGTTCCACCCAGGGGTTATAAAACTCTTGCCCAAAATATCCTAAGAAATTGGGTTTTGTTTCCTTCCTGATGAACAACAATTTAAACGAAAGAAATTCAAATTAAAGACGAGAATATTCATGCAAATTCTTGACAAATTTGAATAGTTTTGGATAATTTTTTTTTTTCTTAGCCAATTTGCTAAATGTTCATTTAATTAACTATTTTTAATGCATTTCTAGAAGTAAATTGTGGCTGAAGATGCTCGTATTTACTTCATCATATTTGCATACATGAAATTACTAATGGGAGTAAACGGTAATTTTTGAGAAAATTATTTTTATCTTTATTTCTTTTTTACTGCAAATTACTTTGCAAATAGGGCTATTTTGCATTCATGCATAAGTTCACTCCATTTGGCATTTTCTGAACGAGGTGAATGGCCGCATAAGTGAAATGTCTTTCAATGGTAAACAAGCAAGTGTTTAGTCTAGTCAGTAATTAAAAGTGCTCTTTTTACAGCGCCCTCTGTTGAGCTGAAATGTGCATGGGTTAATTTTTTTCCTAAAATTGCATGCTCAAGTGTGCAGTTTTGCCAAAATTGTTTCTCTACAGGCGCGAATTAATATTTGAATACTTGTTGTCATGTTATAGCATGGCTTAGTCAGGGTTGACCCTTAGCGCGTAGTAAGGCAACTATATGACTAAATCAATTTTAATTGAAAATAGAAATGTTTGCTTGTAAGTTTGATCTACATGTTAAATTTTATTCATCAGTCATGTCATGGATTGACTTACCATACTATGAGACGAGGGTCATTGTTGCCATGTTAGTTAAGCTTAGTTAGGGATGATCCGTGGCGCATAGTAAGCCAACTGTATGACTTAACCAATTCCAATTTAAAATACTAAGGTTTACTTCTAAGTTGTATCTGCATGTTAAATTTCATGTCAGTCGATCAAGTCTTAAATTGGATAATAGTTGGAATTGACTATGTAACGAGGGTCATTGCTGACAAAGCATTGTATTAATAGGCCTATATGCAATCAGCAATTTTAGTTTTTCTTTCTGCTGATTTTTTATAATACTGTATGCACATAAAATTAAGCATTTGCTAAGAATTTTTTTCTCTTCAAATTCTGTGTTTTTTAATGTCAAAGTTTTGGAATTTTTGTAAATTTTTAATGCATATTTTTTTGCTTAGTTGCAATTGTTGCTTGATATCAAATTTCCTATAGTAAACGTATAGTTTAGTTGAAGAAAAAAATGTAATATTACTTTAGTTAGTAAAAAAAAATATTCCTATAATATCATTCATTATTTTTTTGGAAAAATTTCTGTAAATTCCCTATATTTTTTTTTGGAAATAATTGCTATGATAAATAGTTCAATATTTTTCGAAAAAGAAGATCCAATAATATGGTTCCAGCACTTAATATACTTTAGATTTTTTTGACAATTTTTCAATGTGACTTTTTTTGAAAATAATTTATCTAATAAAATCCTGAAAATACTGCTAACTTTTTCTGGTGACCAACAGTGTGGCCAGATAAGGCTTCTTGCACTGACTGATGATCATTGCAATGACAAGTCCCATTGCTGTCAGCAGTAAATTCCCAATGATGCATTTTATCGCCTCCGAATAGCCGTTGGTCATTCAACGTGAGAAATCCTGTGGTCAGTTAACCCTACCTACTGGTCAAGTTCCAAATTGCACGAGTTCTTGCACTTGAGTGAACTCTATACTATACGTGTTCTCCTGGCACACATAGGCCTAATGGCATCATTAAGCCTATTCTCATAGAGGCTTATGTATACCGTTAAGAAAAAAAAGCACTTTTAAATTTGGGCAAAAACTTCCAAATGAATTATTTTCATTACTGGCTAAATGGGTCCCTGCTGACAATTTATCTTGAGAAAAAATTCCTCTTTTTTCCCCAATGTGGCTTCACTTTGCCTCAATGTGTTAATTTTGGTATGGAAGGCCATATTCGCCCTAATATGACTTCGAAACTAAGAAGTGACATTTTGAGAGAATTGGTGTTAATTGATAGTCCATTAAAGGGAAAGTCCCACTTAAAAAGAAGTTGGCTGTAGGAAGAAGAGCATGGAAATTTATAAAATTCATGGAAATTGCACTTTGATTTTACGCCCACCAATCATTAATTACAACGTCCCGAATAGGCCTACATGTATATGGATTTGGATGAAAATGCAAAACCCAAGTAGGCGCCAATTTACTGACAGTAATTAGCGCCTTCTACTGGTTAAAAGGCATCAGCTAGCTCTCGTGAAACACATAGACGCGCACGTCCTAGAGGGCGCCACCAACTTTCAGTGTCTGCTTAAAATCTATGGGAAAATGGCGCCTAACGTGTATAGCTTGGAAATGTGTGAACAACTTAAATATCACTTGTTACAAAGTGGGACTTTCCCTTTAAATTGATGAACTACATTCAAATAAAAGTGCAGATTAATTTCCAAATCCTAACCAAGTTTGTAATGAGAAAATCTGAACTTAGTATTCAGTGAGAAGCCTCCAAGTAATCATTCAGGCAATGAAACTGAGAAGGCCACGAACTTTTATGTAACTAGTCTAACCTAAGTAAAAGGGGCAAGAAACATGGGTTAAGATGCAATTTAGATGTAGTAATAATTCCTGTTACTGGATTTCAGTAACTATATGTTGCCAAACAGGTGGGATCCTTTATTTGGAATACTTTTGAGGAATTCCTTAAATAAATTTCAAATTGTCTTAAACCTGGCTTCCAGCTGTGGCCACCAGCTGGTGTTTGTGTATGTCTGAAAAAGACAGCCATTTTCAAGTAGGATTAATGACAACATCCGCCACATGTTTATTATTATGATGTTGTTTTAAGGAGACCAATATAGACCAAAAGTCTGCATTTCTCATTTGGATTTTTTTTTTGGTAGAACAAGGGTGTCATGATGGAACCCCCCTTCAATGGGACGTAAACAGCATTTTATACATTGTTTTAAATGTTAGGAATATAATAGGACTGCATTCCAGAAAGTATGAACATAATTCACCGAGCCATTGACCTGTCTAAAAGAGAAATTCAATTTGGATAAAATGCATTGGAGAACATACATGCATTAATGTTTTACATAAACTAATGCATTGCTCTCAGATTTACACTTACGACACTTAAGCCAAGAATTAATGCATTACAAATGCATTTTCAAATGCATGCAATGTATTTACTAAATGCAGTGTTGTATTTCAAATGTATGTGTAATGTACTTTATTCGAGAATTATATTGTCTTTCATTATAGTCTATAAGGAAATGCAATACAAATACATTTGAAATATGTGCAGTAGAAATTTCAGAATGCATTACGTACTGAATGCATTTTTAAATATAATGCATTAGATATAAATGCATTTTGTAATTCACGTATAGATTTAGTAGGCCTAATACTGTACTTTAGAAGTTCCAGAATGCATTAATAAATATATTTGATAATTCGAATGTATTTTGTGTATAATGTATCACATTTTATAGATTAATTTATCTAAAAATATATTTTGTAATGCATTTTACAATGTTCTTTTTAAATGGTCTTACGAGTCCATACTTTACGCTTCACAAATGCTTTAGAAATTACATTTGACAGTGTCTTCAAAATGCATTTTGTAATGCTTTTAACAATGTATTGCCATGAATTTATGCTTCTACGAATATGCTGATATTTTTAAAGCAATATTTTAATTTAGTTTGGAGATTACAATTCGATTTGCATTTTCTAGTGTATTACACTTAAAAATGCATTTTGAAATGTTTTACTATTTACTCAATCTAAATGCATATGAAAAATTCAATTCAAAATGCATTACTTTAAAATAGGGGTGCTGACATGCAAGCTAGGGTACTTTCCAGAGTGTGTTGCATCGTATTGTTTCTGCACAAAATAATCTACAAAATTTTCATTTGTATGAAAGTTATCAGTCATTGACATAATTTATACACCTTATCAATTGCATTTCCTTTTGCCATGTTTTTTTAATTAAGTCTTGCTGCATGGTTTCTATACTTTTCAAAATGGCTGATGTGATTTATAGGAATATGGATTTATTTATGCTTATTTGACCTGATGCCCTTTGATAATCAGTCTTGTTTTATTATAATTATGCTGAGCCAGGTCTAATTGCAGGATACGTTTTGGCGTTAGGGCAGGAGTTGTCTGTGCACCTCCGCAAAAATAGTTCCTGTTCGTGTTTTTTTTCTTCACAAAAAATATTTGGGTTGGCTCACTGCTGGTCATAAATATAATTTCCAATAAAATCTTTCCGATTTATTATTATTTTTTTAAATATTGGAATATTGGCTAACTGAATTTTTTTTCAGGAATTCATGGTATGCTCTATATATCTTAAGATTCAACAGGCTTAAAGCATGGCGTAACAATACCACAGGGATTGTTGTCATTCCTATATTCATGCATGCATGTATAATGCCAAATATGTTGAAATTCAAAAGCCTTGCTTGACGTGCTCAAGAATAATATTAACAAATATTCAAACAAAAAATATTTTTCGTAAGAGATATAAGGCATGCTTATATATATGAATTCCTATAAGCTTCTTATCTTCACTCTCAATATCACGTATATAGTCCATGTGCATTATTATACAGCTGCTTTTTATACACATAAACAAAGTTATAAGCATAAAGTTTTTAAAGGGGAAAAAAGGCGAGAAATGCCTTAGAATTATGACTGACATTTGCGGAAATTTAAAGAAATTTCGTAAAACTGAAAAGAAAGGATAAAATATGTATGCGTGGAAAAATATTATAAAAATAGCGTGTTATGTGTTTTGCGATACAAGGATGTTTTGCTTTTTGCTGTTTATACGTTGTGCAGGTGGCCTTTGCTATTTTTGCCTAATTCGTATACTAAAACGTTTTATGAAGACATGTGCATTTTTCTTGTTGTTTCATTAACAAACAAATCGTAATTTTTTTAAGCCTACTTTTTGGGGAATATGTAAGCTTGCAAATTCGAATTTTTTTGAATCCAGCAGTAATTAATTATACTCCAATCACGTGAGCTGGTATATATATATCATCACGAGCGTGAGGCTATAGTACGTGCTATATTCAGCAAGTTTCTATAGAATGTGCACGTGCGAGCCTCGTGCTCAAAAAGCGGATGAATGGAACAAATGACGTAGGCCTATGATCTAGACAAATTGGAATTTTCTTTTGGAACGAATTATTTTTAGTCTTATTATTTTTGCATAATTTTAACTATATACTTTAATTACACTGTTAAATGCTGGAAAACTAAATGACTATCCCATTGAGAAGAAATGAAGCCATGAATGAATTCTTCAGTGCTGAAGGTATAGCACGCTTTTATCACAATTTGGCGCTAAGTTGAAGGGACTCTAGAAAATTGCTTACCACTCACCACAGGACTGTTAGTTGAGGATTACTGAATTTGTAAATCACAATTTAGTATCAATTTTTTGAGCTATAGTGGTCAATTCATCATCACATGATTTCTACTGAGAAACTATTATCATAATCAATGCGCTATAGCTTGTTTAGAATTATAGCTTTGATTACACATAATGTCACAATTCGTCAGTCAATCTATTTTCCGAATTTCCACATGCAGATTAATTTTACATATCCATGAACCATGATTAAGTTATAGAGACCACGATCATAGCAAGAGGTGGTGAATGGCGGTGGGATTTTCTACAAATGATTTGCCTATTTTTGATACAAGGCGATGCTGTTGCTGTTTTGATCCA